>JARYGA010049937.1:0-20538 GCA_030545235.1 Helianthus tuberosus
TGAGTGTGCACGTCGGAGAAGAAGGGAACCGGCCGGAAATTCTCCGGTCACCGGTGTTACACGAGAGAAGAGCAGAGAGTGAGGGTTAGGGGTGTGGTGTGGTGTATGGGGTGTGCGTGGGTGCGTGGGGGGGGGAGTGTTCGCCGGTAAACATGAGTCGCCAGAGCTCCGATCTGGTTCCGGTTTCTTGAGAGAGAGAGAGAGAGAGCGGGGAACAAAGGGTGTCGGGTGAACATAAAAGGAGAAATGAGGGTTTTTTTTCATAACTTACTATTTATACTTAGGGTTATTAGTGGGCTTGGGCCCAAAGCCCACAAGTCCGTCCCTTGCGTTTTTAAGTAGCCCGTTAATGTTCCTTGAGCCCGTTTTCGAACCCGATCATCGTAACTTGTGCTAAAATATTTAACGAGGCTTGAAACTCTAAGAATCATGTCGGTACTCGTTTATTGGTCTCGTATGTTCGTCGATGCGTTAGATCGCGTAAAACGTTCCGTTTGTCGTTTCTATTTTTTTTTTCAGTCCGTTTTCGTCTGCGGATATTAAAATTCGATTATGGCGGTAAATATATCGTAAAACTTCGGTTTTATGGGTAATACGCGTGTCCGATGTTTCCGTTTCGTTGTCGGTGCGTTCTTACTATCGCGTTTTTTTTCGTTCACGTTTGCGTTTTGAGGCGTTCGAAGCACAATAAACTCGCAAAACCAATTTCGTATATATATAATATATGTACAAAATTCATATTTGTCGGCGTTGTCAGTATTTTGTACGCTGTCAGTTTGTATTCGCTTAATGCTCAGCAGATTTCCCAAAATCACCATGCGCGCACTGTAACGTCAGATAAGCGTTCCTAGGCATTCCAATAGCCTAATTGAGTTAATTCGTGTCTTAAACACTACTTATTCTCACCTAAACGCTTGTTAATTGCATAATTAAGAGACGTTAAGTACCGGTTGTCACAGCATCCGTTCTCACAGTTTTCATACTATTAGTCGTTTTGGTATTTGTAGTTTTTGGGCGTTTTATACTCGATTTTTTTATTGGTAGAGAATTAAATAATAAACAACAGAGAATTAGATAACAAACAATAGAAAATGAAAAAAAAAATAAAAATGCTAATCTAATTTCTCATCCAAATCTTCACTGTCATCAGCCTCTTCTTCTCGAATTTCTTTTTGAACATTTTTTAATACCTTAGCTAGATGGCAATTTTCCTACATAACGCCCGTCTTTAGAAGAAGCTTATTTTTAGTGGCATACTGTATTTTGGTTTGATATATTCTTGTTTGGTGACATGTTGAAGATCAACGCCTGCTCAAATGCTATTACAATAATGGAGTCCAAAATATCATTTTTTACACTGGTATTGATCTCTCATGCCATCAATATATACATCAAGAACAAAGCTTACATGATGACATATCAGTGTCATCACTCTCTTTTTCTTGAATATTTGTCCATCTCACTCAGCAAAAGCTTATAGAGATACTCATCTCAGAGAATAATCCATTCTGTGAAACTTCATTCAGAACAATACTCAATATAGAAGAAACGAGGGTTCCCATCTGTGGTTTTCTTAACTATTTTTTTGGCATTTTAAAGTGAGTGGTTCTAGGAAACATGGCATTGTTTTTGGGTGTGATCAATTGATTGTGCGGAGACGTCTCTCTTATAGGATGTTTTTGGCGCATAGTTTAGGCGGGATTTTATTATAATAGATGATATTAATAAAGTAACCGTCTTTTCAGTTACTGTGTATATTTTAATGTTTTGTTCAGCTTTTATGAGTTTAGGGTGATAGACGTCCCGCTTTTATGAGGCGGGATTTTATACTTTTTTTTTTATTTTTTAATAATACTTGTCAAAAGTAATTTTATTATAGTTTGGGAGTTTTGGGCGTTTTATGGCATGATGACGTTTCACAAGCATTTTGTCTGTGTGGCGTTTTTATTAAAATAATGTATTTGTTCTTAGCTGAAAAATACATAACAAACAATTGAAAAAGAAAATTAAAAAAATAAAAATATAAACAATTTATCTTCCAAATCTTCACTGTTACCAGTCTCTTTCTTCTTTGAAACATCTTCACTGCGGTTTGACTTTTATGCTTCATTTTGTTTTTTTTTTTTTTTTGTTGAAGTAGCCTTTTTGTCGCCGTTTGGAAGCACAAATGACGTGAGTGTTTTGTTTGAAGTTCAACTTTATCTTCATTTTTATCTTCAACCCACTCATTAGTGTTATCCGTCTCTTCATGCCATTGAAATATTCATCAAGTACAAAGCACAGAAAATGACATAAATCTGACATCAGCATCTTTTTCTTGAAGATTTGTCCATCTCATGCAGCAAAATGTTATTGAGTTACACCCCTCAGCTAAGAATGCATTCTGCGAAACTTCGCGTAGAACAATATTGAATATACAAGAAATGATGTTTGCAATTTTTGGCGTTTTACTGAGAAAATAGTGTACCAAAAAGAAACGTCGATTGGAATCTTTGATGTTTGGGTTTTTTGGTGTTTTCTAAGATGATTAGTATATAGTAAAATATGGCGTTTTGAGTTGGTGTGTTTGATGTTTGGGTTTTTTGGCGTTTCTAAGATGAATGGTATATAGTAGTAAATATGGCGTTTGGGGTTCAGTGTGTTTAATGAATGTCTGAGATGTTGTTTATATAGGATGTGTTTTGGTGCGTAATTGCGTTTTATTCATGAGTTTGGCGTTTTGGGTAGAGAAGTCTAAAGACCCTTTTACCCTTAATGAAGCGCGTCCACTTAATAGAATTGGTGTTATTTACGAAAACGTCACCGCGCCAATCTGGTCTACAGATTGTTTTGATCGGACGATCCACAACCGTTCTCAATGTTCTCACACTTTTCACCGTTTTCTCTAAATCCTGACCCTATATATATATATATATATATATATATATATATATATATATATATATATATATATATATATATATATATATATATATATATATATATATATATGGAGGAGATCATGCGAGAACCACCCTTATTGCGAGAACCGCGAGAACCAATGTGAACACAACCTAAAATAGCTAAAAAAACCTAAAAAAAACCTACCCCCCCCCCCCCCCCCCAAACTAAATGCTAAAAACTAAAACCCCCAAAAAACCTAAAAAAACCTAACCCCCCCCCTCCCAAGCTAAAATGCTAAAAACTAAACCCCCAAAAAACCTAAAAAAAACTAAAAAAAATCTAAAAAAATAAAAAAAAAAATCTAAAATTTTTTTTTTTATATTTTTTATGCTCAAATCGCTACTTTTAGTGGCAAAATTTTTTTTTTTTTAAATTTAAAAAAAAAAAATTTTTAATTTTTTTATTTTTTTTTTTGCTTCGAAAAGTAGCGATTTTTATATAAAAAATATAAAAATTTTTGTGTGATTTTTAGCTATTTTTAGGCATTTTTGGTTGTGTTCACATTGGTTCTCGCAATAAGAGGTGGTTCTCGCATGATCTTCTCTCTATATATGGAGGAGATCATGCGAGAACCACCCTTATTGCGAGAACCGCGAGAACCAATGTGAACACAACCTAAAATGGCTAAAAAAAACCTACCCCCCACCCCCCCCCCCCCCCAAACTAAATGCTAAAAACTAAAACCCCCAAAAAACCTAAAAAAACATAAACCTAAACCCCCCCCCCCCCCCCCCCAAAGCTAAAATCCTAAAAACTAAACCCCCAAAAAACCTAAAAAAATCTTAAAAAAATAAAAAAATAAAAAAAACTAAAAAAATAAAAAAAAAATCTAATTTTTTTTTTTAATATTTTTTATGCTCAAATCGCTACTTTTAGTGGCAAAACAAATTTTTTTTTTTTAAAAAAAAATTAGTTTTTTTATTTTTTTTTTTTGCTTCGAAAAGTAGCGATTTTTATATAAAAAATATTAAAAAAAAAATAAAAATTTTTGTGTGATTTTTAGCTATTTTTAGGCATTTTTTGTTGTGTTCACATTGGTTCTCGCGGTTCTCGCAATAAGAGGTGGTTCTCGCATGATCTTCTCCCTATATATATATATATATACTACACACTAAGCTGTCTCATATAATACTCTTCCTTTTATTTCTATTTTTGTTATAAAGTTTAAATCTACTTTAAGTTTTTAAATATTAAAAAAATACATCATATAACCAAGTCTTTTCTAAAATTTATAAACATTTAAAAAAAAAAAAAAAAAAAAAAAAAAAAACTAATCAATTTATATGACCAAAGCAAAGGAACCAGTTGCGTTCGTGTATGAATGGTTTCTTTTGAATGCGACAACAACAATTCAGGTTATTTATGGCTACGTGAGAAGTGCTTCTGGACTGTAATCAATTATAATGAGACGTACCGTCAAAAAGCACACCACCGTCCCTCTCTTGGCCCAATCGACCAGATTCACCATCTTCTGTTCTACACGTAGGAGTTGAGCACGCGCCAGTAATGAGAGGCGCTGCCACAACTACGCCGTGGCTCCTCCATCGCAAACGGTGGCTGGCAGCCCTACCTCTCCATTCTCGTTCTCTCTCTCTGGAACTCTCTATTTACACACGTATGTGTGTTTGGTTTGGATAAAGTGAGTATTCAAAGGGTCAAAAGTTACAATCGTTTTAACGCATGATACATGACACAAATGCACAAAACAAAGTTTAAGCATGAAGTATTGTAATAAAATAAGAATTTTATAGTGGTGAAATTTGACAACTTCGAAAACAAAAATCAATAAATAGAACAGTTAACTAAAATCAAATTTCCCAAGGCTTTTTTTTTTTTTTTCCTATGATCGAATAACACAAGCCGTGTCACTCTTCTGGTTAAAGATACCAAAATCCAGTCGAACAAACACACTTGCTAAATTTGGCCCATTTATATTCAAATCAATCGGACCAAAACGCTTCATTCCCACTTCACCAAAACCCTTTAAGAACAGATCATGAACTTGCAAACAGGCAGAACCAAACCAGAAACTGCAACAAGACCAATAGTGACGAAATACCGACAACACCAATCGACCGGCTTCCATTTAATCTCGACGCTAGAACTCTTCATCTTCTTTCCATTTCCAGGCTCTTTCGACAAATCAAAACTAACCCCTTTCATCCTCAACTCCTGAATGCACCTCGTTAAACTCCGATTATCGGTTTTCTCCCTCAGAATCTGTCCGTACACTTTCCAGTACTGAAAAAGCTTCATCTGTACCAAAAACACCATCACTAGACAAAACGATAACGAAGTAATCATCGGTATCCACCATTTTCGACAAACAGAAACACCCAAATCGTCACTCGATGACCTGAATAAAATCGTCAAGAATAGACCGTGAAACGCGAAGAAAAAGAGGCAAAGTTGGAAAACTTCTCGCTTGAGAGTATCCAATCTTCTTTCTTTTCCGGCGATTCTGCGGCCGGAGAGATCTTCTTCTCTTTGTAACAGCTTCAGGAGCAATAGATGGCCCGGGGAATCGGAGATTTCCATTAGCGGGTGGTCTTGTATGGCGGCGATTAGTTTCTTGTGGTGGTCTCCGTCGGCCGGGATTTCGACCAGATGATGGTCAAGATCTTTTGTTTCTGCCATTAATGAAGTTGAAAGATCTAGTATAATGAACAAGAATAAGTGGGTGAATCGGAAACGTGAAATTAGGGGTATGTTCAGGTTAGATTTGGAAATAGTAGGGTGAGATTTGGATGACTCAAGTGACGATTCGTTGGATATTTAGAGGGTTATCAGATGTAACGGTCTCTTTCCTTATTTTTTGCTTATTACAACGGTCGGATTTTTTTCATTTTGCGAAATTGATACTTTGCCCCCTTGTACTTTTAAAGTTTATTGTTATAATCTAATATTTTTATGGTTTGTTGTGAAGAAGGCAAAAAGCCCCTCATACTTGAAATTTAGCTCACACTAGTATTTAGTAGGGATGTGAATTTCTGACCTGACCCGAAAAAACGATACGAACCTAATACGTAATTTGCGGGTTTATGTTTAGTCTAAACGGGTCGGGTCGGGTCAGTTTCAGGTTGAACCCGCGAACCCGTTTAGCTAAACGAGTCGGCCTGCTCAGGTTGAGGGGTTGACTCGTTTAACCCATTCGCATTATATTTTATGTTTTTACGATATGTTTTATATCATAAATTAATTTGGTTGTGTATTTTATTCATAATTATAACTTAAAAAGAGATACTGATATAAAGGTTTATAATTAAAATGCAATGGTATTATCCGCATTTGTGTTTTTTTAGTAAAATTTTAATTCAAGTATATTAATTTGCAAAAAAAAAATTAAAAGTTTGAAAATTCGGGTTTAACGGGTCGTGCTCGGGTCAACCCGCTAATATTCGGGTCGTGTTCGGGTTCGTATGTTTGACAAGATTTTCGGGTTCGGGTTTATATAAAATTTTCGGATTCGGGTCGGGTTGAACCCGTCAACCCGCAAACCCAACCTGTTTAGCACCCCTACTATTTAGGACCCACGCTTTGCTGCGGGACTGTTAAACAAAACAAAAAGTAGATGTAAAAACGTTGAACTACGCACGTGAATTACGACATGTTAACTTGCAAAAATCAGACCGAAACATAAAAGTATAAAAAAATAATAAAGTTGACTTAGAACCCGCCTGCTGCGACAAAGCTGTTAAACCGTATAAAATTAGACGTAAAAACGTTGACCCACACACACGCGTTGCAGCATGTTAATTCGTAAAATTTAGAAAAAAATGTAAACATCATCGTAAAAATTTGTAAAAAAATAATAACTAAGTCGAAAAAAACACTATGTATAAAAGCAAATAAAAAACTAAAAATCAATAACACAAAAATCAAGATTAATATGATTAATGGATGTTTATAGTTGAGAAATGGTAATATTTTAATATATCATTAACCTTTGTATATGATATGGTCTCATGTCACCTTATACCAATCAACAATTATGTGTATCACCTTATATTAGTCTAACCAATGAATAGAAAGAAAACTAAACAATGCTTTAGTGAGAGAGAGCAAATTTGTAAATTAATATTGAGGAAATTTTGCCATATTTGGGCTGTATTTTTAAAATACCTTTTAAATCAATTTCCAAGTCAAGTATTTGTTTATTGTTTTTTTTTTCAAAAAACAACGTATATATTTTCGATCATGTTTTGAATACTTAAGCAATAAGTATTTAAAGGTGTTGCTGAAATTTTCTATTTGTTTAAAAATAGCTTTAAGTAACATCACTAATTTTCTAAAGGTTTATTCACTTTTCATAACTTAAATCTATATCCATATCTATATCTATATATATTAATAAATGAGATGATTTGGGCTATGTGTCCTTGAATGGTGAAACCATTTTGATGATGTGGCATCCATTTGTTTATTGGAGTTTGATTTTGGGAGGGAATTGGCCTAATTATGTCTACACAAACAAATTTCTGAATACACAAACCAAATCTCAAGATTTGGACGCGGGATCCGAATGGAGTTGGGTCGGGTTGTTGGTATGTTATTCGGATCATATAATTAGGTCAATTATTGAGACCCAAATCATATCTACCGAGCTCTCCCTTCTTTCTCTTCTCTTTCTTCTACAATCGTTCATCAACTCTCCGGATTTACAAGATTTGATCAACATCAAAGGTAAATATACCAAATCGAACCTAAATCTTTGTTATTTATGTTATTTCATTTTATTTAAAGTTGATTTTATAACCATTGTTTCTAATGCTATTAACCTATTCTTTGTTTAGATTTCTTTAGATCCGACCATAAAACTTGAAGGTATGTTGTTTTACTTTGTTGTTTATATACTATTCATCTTTAATGTAAGCGATTGAACATTTTTAATTTTTTTGTTGATTTTGTTTTTCATGTGAATCCCTAACTCTGTGATTACAATCGGAATCTCATCATTCGTTAAACAACAAAGGTTAGTTAAATGTTATAGTTCTTTAATCTTTTTTAAGTTTGTGATATTTGATTTTATCCTTTCTGTTCAGTTTTTTTTTAATTAGTAATATATGTTCTGAATGTTTTATTGTTTGTATTTTCTCATGCTGAACCCTTCAATCTTTTGTGAAATTCGGACTCGGACTTTTCGTCCACCAAAACAGGTTAGTTAGATGTTCTTCGTATTGTTTGTTTTTTGATATGTAAATTCTTTCCTTTTCTTAGTAAATTTTGTGTTTAGTGTTAATTTGAAACTTTATGTGATTTTATAGTTCTTTAATCTTTTTTAAGTTTGTGATATTTGATTTTATCCTTTCTGTTTATTTTTTTTTTAATTAGTAATATATGTTCTGAATGTTTTATTGTTTGTATTTTCTCATGGTGAACCCTTCAATCTTTTGTGAAATTCGGACTCTGACTTTTCGTCCACCAAAACAGGTTAGTTACATGTTCTTCGTATTGTTTGTTTTTTGATATGTAAATTCTTTCTTTTTCTTAGTAAATTTTGTGTTTAGTGTTAATTTGAAACTTTATGTGATTATGGTTTGAAGTTCATATATATATATTTTTTTTTGCAGTTATCATTTTTTCAATTTAGCTTTAAAGATACCTTTAATTTCTCAATAAAGTTGTTTTAGATCCGGTTTCTGTAATTATAACTCGGTTTCTGTAATTAGACATTGTTTCTATAAACAGATTACGTTTTTTTTTTGTTAGTAATAAATTTTGTATTGTATTAATTACCAATCCATTAAAGATTTTGCATATTTTATTTTATTTATGGTCTGATATGTTTTTCCGGAATATTGATTTTGTTTCTATAAATAAATTGTTTCTATATTAGATTATTATATATTGTAAGTGTTTAATCCCAATTTTTGAAGATTTCTCTGTATTTTTTGTGTTGTTCTTTATGATATACATTATCCGATTTAATCACTGTTTTTTGCAAACAATATCAAGATCGGAGGTTTGTTATCATCATCTACATTCTCTGATTTATGTAATGTCTATGAACGTTAATCATGTCTTGGGCATTTATCAAACTTACTGATTTTGGTTTATTTTGATTTTCATGTGAATCCCTAAATCTTGGATAACAATCGGACTCTGATCATTGAACAAACAATAGAGGTTAGTTGAATGTTATAGTTGTTTTCTCTTTTTTAAGTTTGTAATATTTGATTTTATCCTTTCTGTTCGGTTTTTTTTTTTCAAAAATTAATAATATATGTTCTGAATGATTTATGGTTTGTTTTTCTCATGGTGAACCCTCAATCTTTTGTGACAATCGAACTCGGAGTGTTCGTCAACCAAAACAGGTTAGTTCAATTTTCTTGGTGTTGTTTGTTTATTGATATCTATAGTCTTTGGTTTTAAGTTTTGTCTTTATGCTTTATTTTGAAAGTTTATGTGATTATCTTTTGAAGTTCATATGGTTTGTTTTATCAATTTTTTTTCTATTTAGTTAGTTGTTAATTCTTTAAGGATACCTTTAATTTCTTTTTAAAGTTTTTTTTTGTTTCTATAAACAAATTACTGTTTTAAGTTTAATTTTTTGTGTTCGGAATTATTATTCGGTTTCTGTAAATAGACATTGTTTCTATAAATAGATTACTGTTATATTTTTTAAAAACATTGCTTACTTCCTTTGTAGTTATGGATCCTAAAAATAACGCTCCTTCGTTGTTAAAGTTGATTGATACGATCTTATTAGTTGAACTTTATTTAACATTGTTACTAATGTGGACTTTTTATCTGTAGTCGAAACACAAGGAGAAGCCACAGACTACCGAAAGTCATGTTGAAGAAGGTGTTGCTGGGGATAGTGTTGGTGACTTTCAATTTCCAAATTTTGAGTCTATTTTTAATGTATGTAACTATGTTTTAATATATATTAACAAACTTCAACAACCAGTACATTGTTGTATTCTTATATTTTTATATTAAATGTCTACTAATTTTTTGATTAATGAATTTAATAATTAATCCGTTCTGTTCATTTCTCAGCGTTTACCGATTGATGTTTCGAGTGATCTGTCTCTTTTTGTTGACAACTTGCGTGGCGCTACGATCCAGAACCTAAGGAAACAATGCATATATAGATTTTGGGAATATTTATATCGTTTTTTTCAAAAAAAAAAAAAAAAAAGGTGTTAAACAGTATTTGAACTTATGTTGTTATATAATATAAAAGTATGATACTTAAATTTATTTGTTTACTAGTTTACAATCAATTTTAGCTAATATGGAAACTAAATTTGGTAGACTAATAATTTTGATGTATGTTGTATGTTTTATTTGATTATAATCTTTATATATATAATCTTAAAAATTTAAAATTATGGTAATTTTCATTCTTATAATATAGATATCGAATTTTTAATAGTTGTAAATAATAGTTAATTTTGTAAAGTCAACCATTTTTATTTGATGAATATGATTAGTTATATGATTATACAGTTTCTATTTTTATAAATTTATATTTATGTTAATTTGTTTTATCTAATTAAAAATTATACAGTTTCCTTAATTATGGTATTTTTAAAAACGATTTTTTGTGATTTGAATTTTTCATCATATATTACTAAAAATATTATCTTTTCTAATTTTATATAAAAAGATTATTTGTTATTCAATCATTATTCCATTTCAAAAAAACAACCTCTCTTTGGTTAATGTACATTGGATAGGTAAACTATGTTTGTTTTTAAAGTCATATTATTTTGTTTACCATAGTCTATTAAATTTTTTTTTTTGTCTTCATAGCTACAATGGAAAACCAAGGTGACATCACCTTGCTGAACGATATCGATGCTCTTAGTACAAACTATACTATCAAGGTGAAGATTGTTAGTTTGTGGAGAAAGAAGATGAGAGGTAATGAAAGAGAGGCGTATCGTATTGATATGATACTGATGGATGAAATGGTTATTTCTTGATTTATTTCGTTTTGTTATTTGTATTATGTTTGTTACATATTTACAATACCATAAATCTTTTTTCGTTTAATTATACTGATTGTGAGTGCATTTTAACATTTCCTTTGCGTGTTATTATTTATTTACCCTCAGGGTACCAAGATTCAAGCTTTTTGCTTACATAAGCTATTTCCAAAGTTTGAGAGACATCTAAATGTCGATGAATGCCTTATCATAAAACGACCATCTCTTGCTGCGAACACTGCATCGTTCAAGATTGTTCCTAACAATCAGAAGCTATCTTTTTACTATCACACGTTTGTGGAAAAGTGTAGTAAATGGGAAGGTCCGCAGTACGTTTTCAATTTTGTTGATTTCGATGATGTTGTTTCACAGAGAATCAAGGAGGGTACGACAGTAGGTATGTTCATTTATATTTACAAAGTTTATATACCACAATATTTGTTGACGTTTTATTTAGTTGTTTTTATGTTATTATATATGCTGACATCTTTTTTCTTTTATTCTTAGATTTCATTGGTTAAGCTGTTGTTTATTATAAGATTGAGGACACTAACAAAAAGGATGGTAGTAAAGGGAAACGTCTCAATCTTAAGCTTCAAGATCTCGAGTAATATAGTTTTAAAATTTTAGTTTATTTGTTTTTTTCCATATTATGCTATAATTTTTATAAAATTTTGTTAAACTTATGTTTTTTTCTTATTTGCTATTGTAGAGATGTTCAGATCGATTTAACTCTTTGGGATGATTACGCTAAAGACATGTATTCTTACATTGTTAGTAAAAATTGTGAAGCACATGTTGTCGTTGCTGTCTATTACAGTGATGAGAACATTACTAATAAAATTACCAATGTAGTCTACAAAGAGATATTCTGAAATTTATACTTTCAGTATTTTAATATTAATTTCCAACTTTTATTTTTCTTCATTGATTTTTTTATGGAATTCATCGTTACTGTTTACTTCAAGATTTAAGGTTACATTAAATTGTTAGTAAATATGAGTTAGAACTTATATAATAAATGCAAATCACATATAAACAACCACATCTTAATTTGTAAATATATATATTTGAACATCGATAATCAACAAGCATTTATAGTCGATACCATTGTTAGTTATATTCAAAAATATGGTATCTGTCATGATAATATACCACTAATTTTTTTCGAGCTTAAACTACCAACGACGAAAATTGAACATGATAAGAAGAGAACGTGCATGTCCAAAAAAAGATACATAAAACCAGTAGCACAAAAGACTCATGATTTCGTCTACACAAAAACCTTCAACATTAGCTTATAAGATTACCTTGTTAACCTGCATTAACTGCATACACGTGTGATAAGATCAGGAGATTTCCTGAACTTACAAATGTGAAATGCATTGTGTCACCCGCACAAAGGCCATTCTCCTTCATGAACATCGGCCAACCTTCGATTGCATACCTTACACCATCTCCATTCTTCTGCCGCCTAAGATTCATATCGATGGTTTTTCCATTCATGATCTTCACTTTCAACTCATGCACTTTATTTTTGAATCCGGCAATTCTTACAACATCAGCAGGCATTCTCTGCATGTATACGAGAATTAACAGCTAAATCAGGCTTATGATTGTTATACTTTTACTCTTAATGAATGAGTAGTGTAAAAAAGCATACCATGCGGTATTCTCCCTTCTTTGTGAATTCATAATTATCAGTTTTTTCAACATTATTTGTCCTTGCAACACGTTTTGGTTCAACATCCAATATCTTCAATGCATTAGCATATCTCTTTCCATTTTCGTTAACCTTATTATTACAGATACACATTATATTTAGAGTAGTATATTTTATCCATTAATGTATAACAAATATTTATAAGTAAATGTTGTTAACTTTTTCTATACGTACCAACCGATTGCGAGTTCTCCGTCTAAATGTTGAGACGTTTGGCATTTCCACTTCTATTCCGCATATCAACCGCTTACTATCGTCTGGAGTACAATATGCCACAATCTGTTTCCCTTTCTTTTTAAACTGTTAATACAACGATTAAAGTTAAATAACATTAACCAACAATCATTAAATAAATATGTCTACATATATGAATGAAATTACTCATCTATTATTATGTTTGAAATAATTACATTTTCTTTTCTTGGGTTGTTTCTATCTTCCATCATCAAACTCTTTCTTCCTACCTTCGACTTTTGTTTTCCACCAATGTTCTTATTCACATCTTCTTTGTTAGCAGCTTCATGCATCTGTGTGTGATAATTAATAAATTCCACAAAATCTTATTGTAATGTATTCCAATCTATATACATGTAAACTTATTACCTCAGAAATCAACTGATCTATTGAGGCTTCGTCTTCAGACAAGGTCTGTTATACAATAACATACGTAAATAAGTCGTATTTTGTAGTAAACCATGCTACTTTAATTCAAAATACTTACAAAGTTAACGTTTTCATAGTATGTTTCTTTAGGTATTTCCAGCAGAGAGTCATCTTCAGTTTCTTCCTTCTTGCTTAAAACTACCTCAATTCCTCTACGATAAATTTTTAACTCAAATGTAACGGTGTCCATCTTCATCAACAACAGCATATCATCCTCTTCTATTTCAAGATCATCAAATAATTTCGGACAACCTTTTGTAAAAACATAATTATCATTGATTTTGTCGGTCTCAACTTTCCAAGTCTGACCTGCTACATATATGTTATAACAATCATTGACTAGGGAGTAAAAGTAACAATTTGTGATATAAGCTTCTGGAATCACCTGAAAAGTTATGTAACATTTTATTGTTAGATATATGTATACCATTTAGTTGACAAGTATAACAAAATAAATATTGAATCAAACATGTTAGTATACTTACTATTATCTTTAGAACTCCGTAACGGTTTACTGTCACAAATGATTGACCACATATGTTTTCTACGAAACAATCGATTTCAATATTTTTATCTTCAATTATCCTTAACAGCAAGAACGTCCTCTTTGTCAACTCAAGATCCCTTACGACATTACCCCATCCGTCAGTGATAACGGATTCCCCGCTTACACTTCTCAACAATACTTGCCAACTTCTTTGACTTTGATGATGTATCATTATTTTTGTCCTTTGCCAGTAATCTCCATATATATTCTTCACAAAGTCAAGTGGCAGCACTTGCAGTTATTTTTATTTGTTACATGTTCTCTAATAGAAGATATATATAATTTTTGTAAGCATTATAGCATACCAGTTTTAACGATGATGGCTCTTCAAACACACAGAGACATGATGGACTCATTTTTGTATACCTGTAATATACCAACATTTGTTATTAACATGTACTATTGAACTTGAATGAATACATATATGTTCATAGCGATAAAAAAAATTAGGTGTTAAGGACCATTAGACAAACACCTTTTTGTGAATATGCCTTTATCATTCTTATATTTTGAAAACTTATACAGATATAATGCCGATATTATTTCCATTATTCCTAATCCTAATTCATAATCTACATCAAATATGTTATATACATACTTTCAATAACACAACAGACAACATCCATATATACAATACTAAATGAACTGTTTTCACATCATCTCATTTGAGTACAACTAAACAAAAATTCGTTTTAATCAATGAATTGATAATAACATATATGTTTTCCTTCCTTTATGATTCATTACAAAATCCGAATATATCGTTTTCATTAAATATATAATCCACAATGTAAATCACACGAAATATCTACATTAGATGACAAACATACAATATTTATCAAAGCTTCAAGATGATTAAACCCTAAAATTCAATTTCATGTCTAACACCGATTTAGTCTCATATAAAACACCGTATCTTGTGCATATACTAACTAAAACATGTTTAGTTGCTGAATTTCACAAAAAAAAAAAATCGACCTTTAACTGATCGGATTTTGGAAGGAAGTTTATCGGAATCTAAACGACGGTGAAGGGGGGCTTTTTTTTCTTTGCAATAGAGATGATGAAGATTGGTGAGTTGATGGATGTATTGATAAATGTAGATTGTAATGATGAAATATCTATTACCTATAAAGTTAACATATATTTATTCATTTTATAATCTTCTAATACAAACGGTTGCATTATTTTTTTTATTTTTGTTGATTTTTAATTATAGTAATTATTTACATTTACTTATTAATGATAATTGCATCATAGATTTGTATCTCTATATTTAAAGAAATTTGTTAAATATGTGTAATAAAAGTTTAACAATTTTCATTATATATGAAAAATAGAATAACCATGTTTTTACATATTATTTGTCTTTAAATAACTTTTTCTTATAAATATAGATAATACCTAAACCATCTTCATCCAATTCAAAGTTTTATTATCAGTGAAGATGCTTAACTGTTTTTTACGTTTTCTATCAAACAACAAGATGAATTCTTGGGTATGTTGATGTTATAATCATTTTTATTTCTTTATTATATGTTTGTATTAATTCTTACTTTGCATACATATTTTACCGAGGAGTTACCACAACTGGGTAGCTGATTTCAAGTTAGCTACTGATGGTATGGTTCAAATCATTACGCTTGATGAAAGAAATTTTACTGTCAAAATTAGAAAAGCAGGTTATTCATACTTTTTTCACGACGGATGGTTCAATATGATTCAGTCACTACTATTACCAAAGAATTCATTGCTTATGTTCCAATATGAAGGTAGTCTAACTTTTAGATTGATACACTTCTATCAAGATTTGGCACTTGCTCAAGGTGATTTCTTACATTGCCAAACATCACAATTCTCTGAACATAAAGATCATTTGGTAATTTTTTTTATGTTTGTACTATAGTGGTATTTGACAAATTTTACAAAACTTTCTTTAATATAAAATATTTTTTTTGTACTTGCAGCTTATCGATAGATTGTTTGTTCATCATAAGTTGAAGAACATACTACCTACGAAACATGTTACTATAACCGTTTTTCCTAACCGTACATGGTTGGTTGTTATGGAAAAACATGGTGAAAATTTTTATATGACTACCGGATGGGATCGCATTAAAGAAGACATGAAAATTGAAGATGAACACTTTATTATCTTCGATATCATTTCTGAGTCAAAATTTGATATGATGGTTTTTAGAGGGACAGAAGTTTTGGTCCGTATTCCTGAACGACGTCTTGCACGTGTTAAAGTAGAAGTTAAACAAAAAAGTTAATGAAGAAGTTGTTGCTTTAATTGTTTAGTATTCTTTATGCTATGATATATAACGAATATAAAACAAGTTTGTTTTTCTCAGTATTACATTTTATCAATGTTTACTTCTACAGACGTTCTTAACATTTATTACTCCATCTTATTTATCATGCAATTTTCATTTATTAATATATATGTATATATTTATTTTTTTAGAGAAAATAGATGAACAACCCGTGAGTATTCACGGGAGATAAACTAGTATGTTAATAAATGAGATGATTTGGGCTATGTGTCCTTGAATGGTGGAGCCATTTTGCTGATGTGGCATCCATTGGTTGACTAGAAGGTGATTTTGCGAGGGAATTCATCTAATTCTCTATAAACAAACCAAACTTCACATAACACAAACCAAAAAAAAAAGTGGGACACGGGATCCGAAAATTTTCGGGTCGGATGTACCCGATTTTTTGACCCGCCTATAAAAACAATCTAATTAACCTAATTCTCTCATATGCCTCATTTTTTGTGTGCAACCTATGAAACCCTAACCTGGCTTCTACCGCCACAGATTCTTCCATAGAATTCTTCCTCATTCAATCACTCTATTGGAGAAATCAGTTTTCTACGACGACTTACTATGAGCATCTCTCGATTCTTCGATAGAATTCTTACTCATAGAGTTTCTTTCGAATTGTAGGTGATGTATGTTCTTTATCCAGATTTTTTTTAATTTTTTTTGGTATGAACAAACAAATCGTAAGATGTATTGGGTTTCTTGAATCCTTTGATAAAATCTCTCCAGATTACTATATTGTCTATTGATTTTGTTTATCATATTGTCGATTTTTAATTTTAGGGTTTTCAAAATCTCTACTAATGAAATCTGCAACTAAGGTATTACATATCTCCCACAGTTAAACTATGATTTTTCTTTATTTATCAGTTTAGGGTTCTACTTTATCTTATTCAGATTTTGGTCATATATTCTATTAACTCTTTATTTTTCAGATTTGGGTTCTCTTTGTATTCATGCTCGCGATTACGAAAATAGTTAGGTTATGCAGATTTCATGTTGTTGTTACTAAAGAGATGTTAAATCACGTGTTATTGCAGTTATTATTGACGTTTTTATGTGATATAGTTATGAATATATTAAGCTCATTGGTTTTGAATTTAAGTTTGAATAATATTTAACTATTTAAGTAAATTGTTTTGACTGATTATTTTAAAATTTGAATTTTTGAAATTTATATCAATTATGGATACTATCAAAGTTGTCTAAATTGTAACGTATTTCCAAATTTATCAAGATAACTTATATTAAAGTTTTAATTGCTTCCAAATTTTGTGTTAGTTTCCATAATTTTCGACAATCACAATCTTTTTCAAGTTTCTCAGAATTTGGAAAGATATATAGCATCTGTTTTAAATAGTTATATTATTCTTAGGATGATCATGAGGAGGCAGGAGGCTGATGAAGAATCATCTAAGAAAGAGAAGTTAGGAGTTCAACTGTTCAAAATTGGGATGACGAGTTTTATGTCAAAGTCAACAAAGATTTTCAACTTGATCTTGGTAAGCCCATATTCCTTTCTGAAATGTACGTCATTGTGCTTTATATTCGTATTTTTTATTTTATGCAGTGATTTTACTTTTCTCTGCTTTCACCCCAAGTTTCTCAAAAGCTTTCGAGGTAAAGAGAGTCATTATGTTGGATGCATCAAATCAGGATAAGTATTTTCTGAAGTGTAAGTTCCCTTTAATTTAGTCATTATGTTTTTTTCCTGTAGTGCATCTCTGAAGGCGTATGATCATGAAGATACATTTGTTGGTTCATGGATGATAGGTATACAGGCGAATTATATAGATTACAATCATTTGTGCATGTGCCTTGGAGACATTGATGATGGATTTGATAAATTTATATCAACTATGACTAATGTGAAGGAAAGAGATCCAGCAGGAGGATCTCATGGTTCGTTTCATGGCAACCCTATAGTGATACGCAGGTCTACACTCTAACCAACAATTTGGTTCAGTTTTCACATCTTATTAGTATGTTTCTTTAATAGTAATTTATTCAATCAAGAATCTATAAAAAGATCTAAGGTAAAACTACATGATGAAGGTTAAATATTGTTTGTTTATGTTGTTTGATCTTCAATTTATTCAAGAAAAGTTAAGTTTTTGATGTTGAAAATAGTTTCGGCAGTTGCTAATGTTTGTTGTTCTTCTTATTTTTTTGTAGATCATTAGACATATAGAGAAGGTATGTAAACAATATTAGATTGTTTGTTTTTTATGATGATTTGCATTATCCCATTTGAATCATATGAAAGGATCTTTTGTTGATGTCTTGATTGTCTTATGATGTTACTGATATTGTTTTGTTAGAAATATAATAATTTCTGATGATTTTTCTGTTTTTTTTTTGTTGATGATGATTTTGCATTATCCGATTCGAATCATATGAAAGGATCTTTTGTTGATGTCTTGATTGTGTTATCATGTTACTGATATTTTTGTTTACAGTCTTTTGGTTTGTTGTTGATGATGATTTACAGTGTTTTGATATTTTTTCATCTTGTATAATGTTTTGTTTCCGGTATAATGTTATGTTTCATCTTTTATACTCATCCCTTATAATGTTAGGTTTCATTATTTATGCTCGGTTTTTTTACAGTCTTTTGTTATTAGTAATAAATTTTACATTGTATTAATTTTGAATCGATTAAAGAGTATGTAAATTTTTAGTGTGTGATATGTTTTTACGGAATATTGATTGTGTTTCTAAAAATAAATAGTTTTTAAATTTTTTTGAAATCGTTCCTTTTTATTTTTGGTTTTTGAAGTTTCTCCCGTCACTACATTAAGTTTGTTTCTATAAATACTTTACCGTTTTATTTTTTAAAAAAACCTTCATATTTAATTTTCAGATATGGATCAGATTAACAGCAGTCCTTCATTTTTAAAGCTTATTGGGGAAGATGACCCAATATTTTTGGTACGTTTATTGGTTTTCTAATTACTAATCATATTTTAAGTAAACTGATGTTTGTCTTTTTTTAATTTTGTTTTAAACTCATAGCACATACCTAATGACTTTGCTTCAATGATGTGGGGAGACCAACCACCTTACAAAGAATCTGTTAAGATTGTTGATGGCAACAAGTTATGGTTTGTAAGACTGAAAAAAAACTGATTTGGGCCCTGTTCTTGCTGATGGCTTCACCAAAGTTGTTCGGGATAGTTGTATAAGAAAAAATGGCTATCTTATGTTACAATCCTTTGGACCATCATCATTCTTTCTATCGGTGTTTAAATTATTTGTTCATCAAAACTGCTTTATATCCAAAATCACACCTGACGATGGCCTTATTGTAAGTAGTATGTATATATTATACAATCAGTATGTTGAATAATGTTTTCTTTCTGTATGTTGGTTTTTAAATTTTTAATTATCACTACCTTTGCAGGTCATGGCTGATGAATTTTGGAGGCAATTTTATGGGAAAAATTTCAAAGGTGGTCAATCAACTCTTTATTTAGGAGATAGATTTTGGAACATTAAGATGGACGGATTAACTAACAGCTGTGTTTTTACTCATGGATGTTCTGAGATGGTAAACGATCTTTCCTTAGACAGGCGATCTACCTTTGTCTTTGTCACACCCCTTTCTGCGGCGGAAGCACGAGGTGTGATCATGAAAGGTTCTCATTGCATACGAAAGGTAAACATACTACATGCTCGTAAAAGTAACTTCAAACACCATTAACATTACGAAATTGAAAACATAGTTTAAGTGTTTACATCACGAGACAACATATTGTCTAAAGGTCTACAACTTTATTTAAAAGTAAACATAGGCGACATCCAGGAGCGTGAGTAAGACCGCGCGCACATCCATTAGTTACCTAAAATACATGTGAGTTTTGGAAAAACGTCAACATAATGTTGGTGTGAATTCATGTAGTTTTTGTGTTTGTATACTTTGTATGAAAACATCGTTTGTATCTTGTATAAATCAAGTATCTTTGTATAAATCCAGTATTCATGTTTAAATCAAGTATTCTTGTGTACACCACATACTCATGTATAAATTCTTGTGTACACCACGTACTCATGTATAAATCAAGTATTCTTATGTAAATCAAATATTCATGTATAAATCAAGTATTCTTGTGTACACCACGTACTCATGTATAAAGTCAAGCATTCTTGTGATATGAATCTTGTATAAATAAGGTGTTATTGTATGTATTAGGGTTGTTAATGGGTTGCAAGGCCATTAACATGTGACACGACATAGGAAGTCACGAAACCATAGGCATTTATCAAGTTTTTCTGAGACACAAAAGCACTACTTGGTACTCGTTCTCACCAAGAGTGTGGCTGCCCGAAAACCCGTTAGATCTAACCTTTTGTTCTGCGGTCTAGGTATATTGTTGATTAATGGTTCTTATGGTA
>JARYGA010049938.1:0-27737 GCA_030545235.1 Helianthus tuberosus
CTCTCGCATGCAACCTCTGCAAACACTTTCAGTTTTAGCACTTTCACCCTTACCTGGTTCATTTTCTGAACCACCCGAACTAACCTTTTCAGACGACTCAGACTTAGAAGCAGACTTGGAATCTACCTCATTGGCTTTTGCCATCAAAACTTGATCGGCCATCTTGGACAAGTTTTCAGCAGTCATCTCTTTCTCAACGTTGATGATCCCTTCATCCAATTTCTTTGGCTCCGGTGAATTTAGATATCTCTCATAACTCTCATTTTTCAGTCTTTCTTTCTCAGCTCTTTTTGCATCATCTATCTTGATTTGTTCTTCTGCTGACAAAATTGATTTAACGAGAGCTTCGAAATCAATGATCTCTGGATCAATACAGATGTTACCCTTTGGGTCTAAGTAACACTCTCGATCTGGATCCCATCTTTTTGCCTTTTTAGCTTCTTTGTAAGCTAGGTAGATATTTGTTCTCTGTCTTTGAGCCAACCTTACTTCTCGGTTGTATGTTGAAGGTGGTGCTGGTTCTCCAATATGTGCCATAAATGCATAACCGACAGCATCCTCTTTAGGAAGAAACTCACTCCAGTCAAATCCCTCATCGTCTTGGATCACCGCCAAAGCTCTTGACTTTTCTTTCGGATTGTCTTCAATCTGCTTCATTTTCGGTGGTTCTTCAAGATTTCGGTGATATACTGCCTTTCTGTAATAATCATCATGGAACGGATTTGCAGTCTCTTCAACAGCAGAATTTAGACATTCTCTTTTGAAGTGGCCCTTCTGTTTGCATTTAAAACACGTCACCTTCGACTTGCCGAAGCCTAGTTTCGTAGAAGGTCCTCCAATCGAGTTTCTCCCGGTGATCTCCATGAATCTCTGAGCTCGGCGAATTACGCTAGCCATACACCAGTGAATGTCGATTAGTTCCATCTCTTCCGGATCTATTTGATCATAGTCTTCTTTGGTGAGCTTGGTGTTGCCAATTTTCCCGGCGACTAGACTCTCGTAAGATTCCAGAATTGATGCGAGAAACACCATTTGCTGCTTAGCCGTTTCTTCATTGAAATTCTGTGCATTGTTCAAATTGACGGCTATGTTGCACTTGAAAACGTTTGATTTTGAAACACTTTGAGGTTGCTGAGTGTTTGATGCAGTGGGTGTGCTAGAACCAGTACCATGATAACTATGACTGCTTGATGAAGAACCGCTGCTGGACTTCTCTTGAGTAGCAGTGTTTGAGCTTTCGGCACTAAAGGCAGTTTTTGGTGATGTAACTTTGGGAATCATACTACCTCGGTAATACAGATCAACATTTTGTTGATACTGTGTGTTGCTAACATTATTCATCTTCTTTATTTCTAGCTCGTGCCCTTCAAGATGTTCAATTAACCAGTTTAGTGTGATTTCTGCCATCGGCTTCGTATTGTTTAGCACTAGACCAAAGTAATGCCAATCCTGTTCATTTGGCAACGCCTCGAACATCTTGTCAACCAATTCTTCTTCGTCTTTCTTGATTCCGAATCTTGCTAATTCTGCCTTCAGATGACAGAATCTTTCGATCATTTGGCGTACATTTTCATTTTTCATACATGTAAACAAATCAAATTCCTTTTTTAACAAAGATTTTTTGTTTTTCACTATCTCTTCACCACCAGTACATTTCTTTTCAAGTTTTTCCCATAAATCCTTCGAATTGTCGTAATCGATCAGGGAGATGATATCGTCTCTGACAGACTGGTGTAGCAGGGCAATGGCCTAGATTCTCATGGTCTGCTCTTGAAGCAGTGTATCCATTCTTGAGACATCTCCAGCTATTGTAAGCGACATCCCTTAACCATCCGTCAAATTGCTTTGCCCAGCGATTGTAATCCTCTATCGCCATGAGTTTTGGTGGCTTGTTGTACGTGCCATACGCGTTGTCGACACTTAGAGAATCAGATATCGCTTTCGTAGCAGTTTTGGGGTTGGTGTCGGATGAAGTAGCTCCACTGCTGTTGTATGCAAAGTACTCACCAAAAGGATTCAAGAACTCATCTGCCATGATCAACATACCTGAAAAGTCAAACTTGGTCAAATTTTATAACACAAACAGTTGATCGGATAGTCGTTCGTCTGAATGGTCGTTCGGACGGATGACCAATGTGAACTGAGTATCAAATGTGTCAGCTGACGAATGGCCATCCGGTCGGATGGCAATCCGATCGGATGGTCCTTCGTTTGATGAACTGAGCTTTTATCAAACAACACAATACTGATCCGGTCGGATGGTGATCCGATCGGAAGAGTATGACGTCAGCAAGTAGCAGGTAACAATAACAAAGGCAATCCAGTCGGATGAGTGACGTCAGCAATGTTCTTCGTCAAATCCATAGTTTTTTATCAATTTTGATGAGTTTTAGTTCGAATTATGACGTGAAACTTTGTAGGAATGATCTATAACAGATTGCGAACAATATATGTCAAATTTAGTCCATTTTATCCGTAAATTCTGTGTCAATTTTAGATTTTTCTCAGTTTTAGATGAAGGGATATAGAAAACAAATAGAAATGAAGAAATAGATGAAGAATTAGGCAAAATCTCCGGTGAGATTTGCTAAAATCGGTTGTAATCGATCGAATTCTTCGTGATATTGCTGTAATCCTCACTAATCAGACCTCATGGTGCTCTGATACCAATTGTGAACGCTCGGGCAGGAGTCGGTTCTCTAATGAAGAACGCAGGTCGGATCGATCAGTGTAGACGTGTGGAATCCATATACAATGTCAAAGAGTAATCAACAACAATATCAACGGTTAACACTTCCAATCTCATTCAAATAGTCTGAAAGTACAAAGTTCCTGATGAGATCAGGACAGAGCTTCGCTAGAGACACTGCCAGAAAGCTCTTACAAAGTGACCCCTAAGTCTCTATTTATAGACAAACTGGGAGAGCTAATGCCATCCGGTCGGAGGGTCATCCGTCTGGATGACCTTTTGCCATCTGACCAGATGAGCTTTACAATTAACATTTCCAACTCATTTCTCCCAGTTATAATATTACAAACATACAAAAACTATACATAAACACATACAGGACAAAATACAGACTCGATGCAGACGGAAGGTACAGACATATTGCACTAACAGAACTGTTGCTTTTTTGTAAGATTAGTGAGAACAACTGGACTTCACAAAACTACTGCTTAGAAACCAACACTTCTGGAAATCCAAAACTTCGGTATTTGACTTGTTCACTTGGTCTTCTAGTCTTCAGTCATTGACTTTCGTTGACCAACACTTTGACCATCACCACTTGTTCTTCTAAACTTGAATCTTTGAGGGCAATAGTTTGATGTAGTAGCAGTTGGGGCAATTGTTTCGAGAAGCTTTCAAAGGGAGAAAAACTGCTGGACTTTGTAGATTGTATTTTAATTTATTCAGGCAAGGATGATGGATCCTTTGGGTTTTGGCTTTCATCATCAGCAGATCTTATATAACCCAACAATCTCCTCCTAGATCTGCTAATGCCAAAACAAACTTATTTGAACATGTCTTTATTCTTTTATTTTGTTGATGAAGAGTCCTTTGAAAAAATTTGTTGAGGTTGTGGGCAACGACAAATCCTTTATCTTCATTATAGTCAATGTTGATCCCAGATTTGATACTCAAAGACTAAGTATGGCAAAATAGATTTCAACAAATAGGAAAATATTATGCGGAACTAGAAATCAAACTTTCAAGAAACAACTTACAGATTTTCAAGTATATTGATCACTTTGAAAAACAAAGTTATTGACTGTTACAAATGAATGCTTAAAGAATTCTGTGTGAAGAGTAATGGAGTTTGTGGTGTGTGTATTAAATGCTTAGCTCAACTCATTTAACCTTTGGGGTTGACATCTCTATTTATAGAGAGTCTGGATCATTAATAAACATTTGTTTATTCATGCACTTGCTCTGCACAAAATAGCTTTTTGGCATATTCATTGAATCTGTTATTGTCAACTTGCTATTTTTCAATTGTGTCAGGGCTTATCTTCAAGACAAGTTGGTCCATTAGAAATTCTGATGACCAGCTTACCAGAATTCTGATGAAATTGATCATCAGAAATTCTGATGATCAGACTTACCAGATTCTAATGATAACTACCAGATTTATCATCAGACTTATCAGAATGGTCTTTTCTAATCGTCTTCTTTATCTTGATTACTTCCTGATATTTAGTTGAAGATGTGTCTTTCATTTCTTCTTGTCCTGTTATCATGTAGACATCTTTTTATTGATCTTTCTTGACTGTGTCTTCAGCGTATGATCAGGTTGATCATATTTTTCTTCAATACTTACATAAAAATTTCCTAACAATTTCCCCCTAAGTATTGTAAGAAAAATAAACTACCTTATAACAAGTGAACATAATTCAGAAAATTCCCAACAATATAATCAAAGTTTGCAAAAGTACAAAACTTTGTTTAAAAACATATTACAAAAGGAAATAACATGAAATTCAAAATGTCTTTAAAACAGTTTGGCAGGCTTGTGTAGATCATCCTTCTTTAGCTTTTTCTTCTAATGGATAAATTTGTAGCAGATATCATACATTCCTTTGTACCAGATTCTAGCTTGTATCCATATCAATGATTTCTTCAATTTCTTTTCTCAGCAACTCTTTATCTTTCCCCTTCTCTTGAAGTTATTTCTTCTTCTTGTTCATACATTCCTTGATGTATCTCAGTGTTTGATTAGAGTACTTGCAGATATCAACTGTTCTGAAGAGAGCTTTATTGGCTTCAATATCTCTAAACACAATAGAGAGTCCTACTTGTTCAAGGATATCTCCAGTTCTGGCTTGTTTTTCCAGCTCTTTGGGGATTGATGTATCTGGTGGAGGGATGTGGACTTTCTTCTAATGAACATAGTCATAATTAATACATAAATCAGAATCAGTAAAAACTATTCTTTCAAATAGCTTTTGAAATGCTGTTGAGTGCTCTTCTGACAGCTTTGGTGTTGCTTTTGTCTTCATCATATGTTTTCTTCAGAAAAAGAATGTCAAGTGGATGTAGCTTGTCTGCTAGATCTCCATCAGTTAACTTTACTTCAGTGCCATCTTTTCTAAGGAGGGTGTATTTGTTCTGTTCAAAATATCCTCCAGCACCATCTGTGATTTTGCCATCATCCACTTTAAGAACTCTTATGATTGGATTATCAAGAGTTCTGTGAATGCTTCTCCGACCTCTTTCAAGCCTTTCCAACCTCCAGTCCCTCCTTACTGGACTTTGTGGCCTGTCCACTTTGTCTTCTTCTGTCTAGCAGTACTCCTTGAGGTTTTGCTCAGGAAACATCATCACATCCATGTCAATTTCTTGAACAAGGATTGTTTTACCTTCAGGAGTTTTCTGTTGTACAATCTTTGGCTTCTTTGAAGAAGATATTGCTGATTCTGACCATCTTCTCTTTGCTTGCAGGGTCAAGTTTTGACTAAAAACTGTATCCCCTGATGTGGTTGGTCTTGAACTTGACCGAGGAACATCAATATTTAAAACAGAGATAGTTTTGGGTGTAGCTTCATACCTTTTTATCATCTCTTCTTTGGATACTACTGGAGGAGGACCCATTGATGATGTTCCAGTAGTGTGATACTTGGTTGCTGTCTGGTGATCTTTGGGATTTCCAGATGAGAGGCTTATTTGGGAATGGGAGTCAACAGCTCAAGGATGTCTACTTGTGCCAATCTGGTAACATTGTAATGCATCCTTTTCATGAGAGATTAGACATCTCCCATGAGTTGGGCATTTCTGGTTTCTTCCTCATGCTCCTTGTCAAATTCTTCACTATTGTGCTCCTTTAGTGCAGCCCATACTTTGACCAATTTTTCAAGGGCATCTGTTATGCTGTTGTTACTGGCCACCAAATTCTTCACTATGGCGATGGTGAAGTCGATGTTGGATTTGTAGGTTATAACCATGGGTGAAATTAGGGTTAGTAATAAAGGGGATAAAAGGGGGAACGAGAGAAAAAAGGTTAGAAAAGGATGAAATTACCCCTGACTTAACGTTAAAAATGGATGGAATTATCGAGTTGGATGAAAATGGCAAGATTTCAAACCTTTTAGATCTAGATGCTGCGAAAAAACAAACCTTTGGATGAAAGTCGCAAAAGTAACAAAACCTGAGGGGCTAAAATGGCATTTACTTTATTTCAAATATAGAATCTACACTGAAATCATAGGAAAACAATGAAACTTTTTTTGAAAGCAATAGAATCTAAATTAAAACAATAAGAAACCAATGAAAATATATGTTACCTTCAAAGACTTATATGAAACTCTAAATTAATTTTTACCTAATCTATGTTCAAACTAAATTATGGATTGGCAATAATGATCACTTGTCGGCCATATCTTCTGGCCAACTTGACTCTCGAATAAAATATTGTTAGCCTCTTACTTAATATTACTTGGAATACGAAAATTTGTAGGTTTCATGCTGGTTAAAATCAAGTTTAGGAACTATCTCAGTCATATCTTTTCGCAATCAAGGTATAGATTTTGTGTGTCACACCCAGATTTCCCGGTGGGCCCGGACTTAGGGTTTATGCATGACAAATTGATATAGATATTCACATTAACACAGTGGAAGTCTTGGGAGTAACAAATAAATATTACAAAGTACAATGTCCGAAAGTTCAAAAAAATATTATACAGACGGGAGTGTACTAAAAGATCCACATGCGGATCGACTAACAAATGATTACATAAAAGACTACTAGGCTTTTTGCTTGGAGTTGCAAATTCCAATAAGCAATTACCGGGCAGCTTCCAGCCTATTCCGTACTTTGCAAACCTACGCTTAGTCTTTTGAAAATACGTCAGTTTTCACTGGTAAATACAAATAACCGACACATTTTGAAAATATTTCAAAAATCATTTTATATACCATTTGGTATATTAATTTTCATAAATAACTTGGGACAAACTATATCTCTTGTTACCAGTATTACATGCTTGTCAATACATATGGGGCCCGAAACTAAACTCCGAGACATGATTAACCAACACACCAGTTTAATCCCCATATTGGGTAAGAAAAATATTTTATCATAACATTAGCATCTGTCAGGTGTATGCCTACACCCCATGCTTAGGTCGTGGCCACTTCCAATTAAATAAGCCTAGGATATCCAGGACACGGTCGCATTAACCCCCAATGTTTAAGTTATCAAGAATAACGGATTAAAACCGGTTATTTGGATTTTGGACGCATTGGTCATTGATCCCATACCCGACTAAGCGGTAATAATTTACCGTATCCCAAGCCCGTATAGGGAAATTAGGTTAAGAGTATTTACCTGAGCTTTATCTTTACAATCCAAACATATATGTAAGCACAACCGTTTAAATCAAAATAACTAACAAGGTTTTAATTTACTAGACACCCTTAGTCTGGAATGAAGGGAATTATGATCCATTAGAATGTTAACGGGTCTCATTCAAGTCATATGACTTGAAACAATTAATATGAGTCAAACAATAACACATTCTGATTAGAACTTACTTAAAAGGAATTTGACCCAATTCGGTTAACTTATATAAACTAGGCTATATAAGTCAATCGTACGCGCATAGGCGGCATTAGGTTATCAGATGAGTCAATGTCAAGTCCATTATGCCAAAGTATGTTTATTATGTTACCACATCAGTTTATAGCTCAAATTACATGTTCATTATGATTCAAGATAAATTTATGCTCAAAAGGGCATTTTGGTCAATATTTAGGCATAATACGTGGACTTGCATAAAACCCGACAAACGATATGATCAAATGGTATAACCTCAGAGAGTTATTCCATACATTAACATGATTATAATACAACTTCAAATCAGTAACTAACTTAGCTTAAACGGGTCAGAATCGAAAGTCAAAGCATAAGTCAAACTGTTTGACTTTCGGTTGCAAACCGAGCTATAAGCAGGAAATGACGGGTTGGACATGATCTAACATGTCCTAATATGTTATAAAAACTGATATAATATCAAAAATTGGCTTTTAAATACTTAGAACTTCATTTAACATATTTTCCGAAATCTGCGTTTTGACTTTTATTTTATTACAACTTTGACCCGTCATTTGACCAACTTAACGTGATCTTCAGGAGGTGCCCTCATAGGGGATCATCACCTACCTTATTACGATCACATATCCATGTTTGATTCGAACATTGGCTTGACCGAAATGGTCATAACTGAAAGTCAAAGCAAAAGTCAATTTGCTTGACTTTCGGCTAATAACTTAGCCTAGAATTGAAACAGGACTAGGAAGAACACTTACAAGTGTTCAAGGCAGATATTAAACTCCAGTAGGAGGCCTCTATAGATCAGAAGCACTCCAAGAAGGATTAGAGAATGAGAAAATTAGAGGTGCAAGTTGATTGGCTCAAGAACACCTCTATTTATACTTGTTCAAGGATCATAGGATCATGCCAAGTGTTGGCATTGATCTCCAGATGTGTATTAGTGTCCATTGAGGTGTTTGAAGCAGATGAAGTGTGGAAAATTCTCGACATAGGTGTCACAAAGTGCAGGCTGCCATGGCAGTCTACACATTTTGCCAGCGCAACCCCTTATGGACCGTAAGGGTAATGGCTTACGGTCCGTAAGGACCTTCAGGCGCCCATGGTTTCAAATTTCTTACGGTCCGTAAGGCAATAGCCTTGTGGTCCGTAAGGGACTATCAAAAGTAATATAATCAATGCCCTTCGGTCCGTAAAGATCACTCAGGGGCCAAACTTTGGCATTTTATCACATATGATCCCTCTACATCCAATCTTTCAAAAATTTACATATTTAGTCCCTCTCGTCCAAACAATTTGGCATATTTTAGAGTTGACTGGACACGTGTTGTCATATGATTCGATATAAATTTCCGAGGTGTTACATTGTGGTCCTCTACTTATAGCTCATATTGTTTTCATTGTTCTCATAGTAAATGGATTTTGGTCCATCGCTCACAACATAGTATTTTTTTTATCATGTCATAGTTTGATTCTTGATATCGTAGTTATTCAAAATCGTTACTTGGTCCCTTGATAAGTATATCCATGACAATGATGCTACTAACCTAAAACCTTTCTAAAAAACATAATAAACTTTTGTAAAAATATTATACTAATAAGAAAAATATTAAAAACGAGTACCACAATGCAAATTTTCGCCCCCACCTCATACCGCGGGCACCCTACTAGTTATTTCAATATAGAATCTAAACTGAAACTGTAGGAAAGTATGAAATTATATGTTACCTTCAAAGACTTATATAAAACCCTAAATTCATTTTCATGTGACTGTATTACTTCAAATAATCATTCAAAGCCCTACTTAGTTTGCACATACATAAATTAAAAGCATATATATGAAGCCCTAATAGCTACAAAGTTAACGCAATTATAGAATATGAATATTTAACACATGACAACGATAAGTCTAATATACAAGGAAACTACGAATATGTCTTAAAATTGCACATACCTTACATATATTCTAACAAAACTTAAGTTTGAAGACATACTTTTGGAGTAAGAGTAGTTAGCCGCATAATGTTACCATATTGGGTACATACCCAAAGAATATATGTTTTAATGAAGATATATAATAATGACATTTTCATTTGTGATTCTTATACACATTTGTCTTACATTCCAACTGTATGAAGAGAGCCATTTAACATTACTATGTAAGGGTATGTCGTGCGCCGTAAAGCTTTATTCATTAGATAAGGCATACACGCCATATAAACCAACTAGCAATTTATAAGAAGTGTATGGCGTGACCATTCCCAATAATAGCATTTGCCCACGTCTTGCCTAGAGGTGCGTCGGAGCAAAGGATAAACATCGAAAGCATGTTCTAAAAGATATATATCATGAGATATTTATAGTTTCATTCTTTAACTTATAACATGATCATTGACGAGTAAATCTAGGGGCCCTCGTATTTAATTCAATGTATTACTTTATGTTTCTTATAGTATCAAATAGACATTATTTAGCTTCATATGTATGGTATCATACAAAGTTTTACAAGACAAAGTGACAAACAAGATCTAAAATACCATGTTAGGTGGTGAATTAAAGTTTACGTTACACCTAAAAGATCCACATGGTTAGCTTAGCGTTAAAGGGTGTGTTACAATCTAACAATGATGATCTTATTTTAAGTTATACATCTTCAACTCTAGCCACTTCAAAATTCTATATTAGGGACAAGAAATGACCCATGGGTGGGTGATCCCTCAAAAGTTAAGATAGAGGAATGACATTCACTACTAATACTTAATCATGTAAATGGGAAACACAAAAAGAAAATCCTGCTAGTGGAAAAACATACATCTATCCGTAAAAGAACAAACCTCCCACTTGGAACCATTAGTATTAAAAGGATCAAAAACCACCATATGCTTTGAAACAATCAACAATAGATGAAGGGAAGTCCCACTTGTGGACAAAGAAGATGTTTATCCTTGGCTCAAACTATCTACACACCAAGTGTGTAGATAGCCAACTTAAAAAGATGTGTTTTTTGTCCTATGTGCATGCCTTGCAGTGTCGAGCTGTGGCTAAAGCGTGGCGTTTTGTTTCGGTCAACCAGACAAAGACTGACGGGTGTCTGACGGGTCTGTTGACCGGACCAAAACGCCGAGCTTTGGCCGCGTTTTGGTCCTGTCAACCAGACCGGGTGTCAGTCTTTTGTCTGGTTGACAGGACCAAAACGCGACCAAAGCTCGGCGTTTTGGTCCGGTCAACAGACCCGTCAGACACCCGTTAGTCTTTGTCTGGTTGACCGGACCAAAACGCCGTTCTTTGGCCACAGCTCGACACTGCAGAGTGTGCATATAAGACAAAAAACATATTTTTGGTGTGCCAATAGGCAAATGGGTGTGCAAATAGGTACACCCTTATCCTTAAAAGACACTCCCATTTTAGACCATTACCATCAACTATGATACATTTTATACTAAAGAATCAAGAACCATTATACGCCTTAAAACCATTATATGTCCATCCTTAAAAGGATAAAACCCCGTGTCCATCCTTAAAAAGACAAGCCCCCTTCTTGAGATAATCACCATCAACTAAAAAAACCTATCACACCAAAGGATCAAAACCACCCAATGTTTTGAAACCAACCTCAACTATAAACACTAGATAAGGGAAGTCCCACTAATGGGCAATTTTTTTTTCTTAAAATAACAAGCCTCACTTTAGATCAATACCACAAACTATGAAACTAATTATCACATTAAAGCATCAAGAACTACCATATGCTTTGAAAAAATTATCAACAATATATAAAGGTTACCCTACGTTATGATAAGAAGTGAATCCCAAATGATTACACGGTAGAAACATTGCAGCCTCTATGCAACTCCAAACAGATATCCCAACACAAGGGGATAACTACAACTTCTACAAGGATACAAGAACATCATTATCTCTCGTTGTTGCAAAACAAGTGTATGGCTAAGAAATTCTTATTCATATCAAAATCCATAATGAGTAGTAGCAAATCCATTATTTAAAATCAGTGTTTCCTTAACTTAGTTTCTATGACAAAAGGAATACGTGAGACAATTTAGGTAAAAGGTTAGGGCCTGGTCGGTTCATAACTAATATCATCTAACACATAAGTATTGTTAATATTGAAAGTTGAACTTTATGATGATACAAGAATCAAACACATTACATAATGAACAATCAAGCAAACTAATTTACACATTTTGCAAATAATCCAAATAGTTCACACCAATATAGTTCAAACAATCAACAAACAAATACATACAAACTACATTTTTAAAAGTAACTAATCAAAATATAACTTAACTAAACTAACTAATGCACAAAAAAAAAATTAACTAAGCAAAATACCATTGCATTTCTACAAAGTAAGTAAACAAAATTATCATTTGTAAGGTCACTAAGAAAAATAGCTACAGATAGAGAATAATAAAAAATTCGTAAGATATTATATATTATTGATTAATTATTGTATCAATAAGCATACAGTTAATATAATTAGAAAATAAAGCTAATCATATCTAGTGATATGAATAAGCTATATAAATGTCATGTAAGCAGAAGAGTCATTCACTCACTCTCACTAACTATACGTTAAATCTGGTGAGTGTGAGTGATTTTTTTTTTAATTTGTCAATACAATTTAGTAATTATTTTTAAATAGTTATTATTAATTACTTTTTAAACAATAAATAAAAGTCAGTTAAATAACAGCTTCAAGCACATACTAAAACTGTAAAAATTGTTTACGAGAGAAAAAAAAATACCTTATGTTGAAAATAATTAAGTTTTCGTTAAAATTTATATCTTGTAGAATTTGATTTTGGGGATATGATTTAGCAAACTTTACACTTTAAAAAAGGTGAGCAATTAGCAAAAACTCATTGCTTTATAATGATCCAAGGTGTTTTCTGGTGCATCATTTAAAAATGACTTTTTTTATATGATTTACAATTTATTTATTAGATATTTGAAGTTATTATTATTATTTTTTTAATTTGAAAGTTATTTAAAAAAAGAAGATTTGTCTTTTCCTTGAAAAAAAATAGTTGACTAGAGTTAAGGGAATTTATAATAAGTGTTTTAGATTTTGATTACGTTTGTAGCTTGTGAAATAATACAAACTAGGATTGCGACCCGCCGCCATGAGGCGGGGATTCTTTAATTATAACTAAGTCAATTTAGGAACCGTACGTTATGTTAAACCTGTCAAACGGGAAAAAATAGACGATGTAAAAACGTTCACCCACACACGCACGTTGCGTCGTGTTAACTCGCAAACTTTAGAACGAAACGTAAAAACGTTAAACCAAAGACGCACGTTGCGATGTGTTAAGTCACAAAATTTAGAACCAAGCATAAAACGAAAAATTTGCGGAAAATGAAAACTATAAAGGACCAAAGTTGAAAGTAAAAAAAGTTATGAGGATAGATTGCAAAAGATAAAAAGTTTTGGGTTAAAAGTAAAAAAAAAAAAACAAATAGTTTTGAGTTAAAAGTAATTTATAAAATACTTTTTGGGTGAAAAGTAAAAAAAAAAAATCAATTTTTTTGGAAAACCTCCAAAGCCAACGTTACGACAACCATATGCATAACCATTTTTTCTTTAAAAACCCGACAAAGCACACCCCGTGTTGCGGCGGGGCGTAAAACAGTGTCAAATAGTACTAATGTCACACAACCGTCATCGACCACCAACACTGACTCGACATAGGATATGCGTGTTGTGACGAACCTGTCAAACATGGAAAAATAGAGGTAAAAACGTTGAACCACACATGCACGTTGCGTCGTATTAACTCGAAAAAATTAGAACTATACGTAAAACGAAAATTTACGAAAGATGAAAAGTATAAGTGACAAAAGTTGTGAAGTTAAATTGCAAATAATGAAAAGTTTTGGGTTAAAGTTAAAAAAAATAATGTATGGTTAAAATTGTAAAAAGTAAAAACCTTTGGGTTAAAAATATAAAAAAATCAACTTTTTTTTTTAAAAACACCCAAAGCACAGTGTACAAGTGATAATGCACAAAACAAAATGGCAAAGTTATATATGGAATTATATAGTCATCCATTTTTCAATTCAATTATATGGGTCTGTACTCATTTGGTTAAGCTGTCATCTCCCAATTTAACCGATATACTTTTAAACTAACTAGAATTGAGACCCGTCGCAATGCGGCGGAGATTCTTTAGTTATAATTAAGTCGATCTAGGTCCCGCACGTTATCTTAAACCTGTCAAACAGGAAAAAAAAATAGACGATGTAAAAACGTTCACCCACACACGCACGTTGTGTCGTGTTAACTCACAAAATTTAGAACGAAACGTAAAAACGTTAAACCAAAGACGCATGTTGTGATGTGTTAAGTCACAAAATTTTGCAGTTTAACCAGACAACTTTTTCACTTTCAACTTTGATCCCCTATATTTTTCATCTTTCGCAAATTTTCATTTTACGTTTCGTACTAAATTTGCAATTTAACACGACGCACCAGTAAATATTGAATGGATTAGTCCAAACGTTATATGATGCATTAACCATATGAAAACACATTTCGACGTATCTAGTTGAACTCAGTGTAACCAGTATAAGCATTGTGATTGGATCAAACGTAAAGTAAATGGAATTCATATCGAATAATCATAACGTATTATATGTGACCCAACTTATACAAAGAAAGACGTAACGGGTATGAAGGAAAATATGCACATGTAATCGAAAGGGATTAATTAGAGCTTTCGAAAAAATGGGAGAAAAAGAAACCATAATTTGACTCCACTCGGTTCGAAACAAACTTTACGAAACATACATAAAATAAACACGAAAACTTATTATATTTGACCTAAATCATTTCCCAAAAAAGTTTACGTTGAAACGTAGAACAACTTGAATTTATACGAAAACGTACATAGAAATATGCATGTAAAAATGGTTTCTTTAAACGAAAACGTATTATATTTAACCTGACTCGTCTATAAAAAAGTTTACGTCGGAATGTAGAAGAAATCATATTTACAGATACTCGTACATAAAATATGCACGTAAAACATAGTTTTTAAGTAAAGGAAGTATAGGGGTAAACCGAAACAAAAAATTAGTAAAAAATTTAATAGGTTAGAAACGTTCGTAAAACCATGCCAAGTAGCACCAATGCCACAACCACATCGACTCTCAACATCGTAAAAATAAAATAGATAAAATGGTAAAAATTACACTGAACGAAAAGCAGACTAAAATCGTTGAACCACGCACACCCGTTACAGTGTCTTAATGCGAAGAAATTAACCAGAAACGTAAAACGTAGAAAATTAATAACTTAGTCGATCTACAACCCGCCCGTTGCGGTGAAGTTTTCAAAAGGGGAAAATTGGACGCGTTGCGACGGGTCTGTCAAATATGAAAAAAATAGAGCAAAAATGTTGAACCTCACATGCACCCTACGACATGTTAACTCGTAAAATTTAGAACGAAACGTAAAACGAAAAACCTGCGAAAGATAAAAAGTATGGGGGAAGAAAGTTGTAAATAATAAAGTGTTGTGCTAAATTATAAAAGATGGAAAACTTTGAGTTAAAAGTAAAAAAAATGAGAAGGGGTTGAAATCTAAAATATGAAATATTTAGGTTAAAAGTGAAAAATCAAGGTTTTTTTTTTAAACACTCTCGAAGCACAAGGTACAAGTCATGATGCACATATAACTTGCTTATTTATATATAGAATAATATGTTATTATGTTAAAACCCCGTATATTATATAGGGTATAATATATTAAATGGTTATTAATAAGTAGAAAAATAAAGAAAATAGTTAATTAAAGAAATATTAAATAAATAAGAGGGGAGCATAAAAATTATGATCTAATATTATTATTTAACAATAATAGAATAGAGAAGCAATAAAATTATAATTTAATATCATTACTTAATAACATAGAGAAGTGTGGCAAAATGGTAAGGAGATACAAGTGACGCGTGTTCACAAAGATTTTCATATATATATATATATATATATATATAGAGGCCGGTTATCATACAAATGCCCTTATCGTACATTACGTACGCTACAATCTCAGCCGTCAGATCATCTTCCGCATTTTAAAATCGCATGTTGTTTTTTTTATAACAATTTCGCATGTGATAATTTTTTATGAATTCGCATGTTGTTTTTTTGTACCAATTTCGCATGTGATAATTTTGATGAAATAGCATGTTGTTTTTTTATAACAATTTCGCATGTGGTAATTTTTGATGAATTCGCATGTTGTTTTTTGTACCAATTTCGCATGTGGTAATTTTGATGAAATAGCATGTGTTTTTTTGTAACAATTTCGCATGTGGTACAAAAAACAACATGCGAATTCAATGCGGGAAGATGATCGGGCGGCTGAGATTGTAGCGTACGTAATGTACGATAAGGAGATTTGTACAGTACTCTTTACCTATATATATATATATATATATATATATATATATATATGAGAAAGATCCATTAGGAACCACCCTTTATTGCGAGAACCGCGAGAACCAGTGTGAACACAAACAGTAATTCCTAAAAAAATCTAAAAAACACCCAAAAAATTTTTGTTTACTATTTTTTTTTGGAAAAATCGCTATATTTTGTTAAAAAAAATTCGAGTAACAGTTATCCATGCACATGTGCATATGTATCATTTCTTTGTCAAATTTCGTAATTCATTACAAATATTAGTCAATTGCACTTTCATTTACACTACCACGTATAATACACTACTTTTTACGTTAACAATATTAGAAATGCACATGTGCATCTATATGTATCAGCATGAAATAAGGTGTTTTGGTACACTACTTTGAATACACTTTCTCTTTCATCTATCATTCCATCCATAATACACAAACATGCACATGTGCATATGTATCATTTCTTTGACAAATTTCGTAACTCATTACAAATATTAGACAATTGCACTTTCATTTACACTACCATATGTAATACACTACTTTCTACATTACCAATATTAGAAATGCACATGTGCATCTATATGTATCAACATTAAATAAGGTGTTTTGGTACACTACTTTGAATACACTTTCCCTTTCATATATCATACCATCTATAATACACTACCATTATCTCCTACCATCCATAATACAATATCATTACCTCCTACCATCCATAATACAATACCATTACCAATATTTTGACTTTATTACATGTATATCAACACCATTTATACCATCCAATCATCATATTACATCATAAAGTAACAACTATAGCCAAACCATCAACCACTATATATAACTAATCGAAAAACATGTATATGGGCCTACTTCTCCATTCAAAATCACAAACTTTTTTTGTACCAAAACATATTATATCATGGTTATACCTAATGATGCACATGTGCATTTTGAATATTGGTAATGTAAAAAGTAGTGTATTACAGATGGTATTGTAAATTAAAGTGCAATTGTTTATTACTGATAACGTATTACGGAATTTGTTGAAGTAATGATACATATGCACATGTGCATGGATAACTGTTACACGGAAAAAAAAAAGTTTTTTTTTTGGTAACTAAATATAGCGATTTTTGTTAAAAAAATATTTTAAAAAAAATTGAGTGTTTTTTTGATTTTTTTTTTAGATTTTATTTTGTGTTCACATTGGTTCCCGCGGTTCTCGCAATAAGGGTGGTTCTCAAATGAACCTTACCCTATATATATATATGTGTGTGTGTGTGTGTGTGTGTGTGTGTGTGTGTGTGTGTGTGTATAGGGACCGGTTAAAATGAAAACTATCCCTAGTTGCGAGAACCACTCTCCACCAATCAGATCATGCCACCTATACACTATTATTTTAAATCCTAAAGGGTATTTTGGTCATTTCCTCCAAATATCCAATCTCTCTCTCTCTCTTTCTCTCTCTCTCTCTTCATTTAAAGTCACCAGACTTTCAATCTCTTATCTTTCTCTCTTAAATTTTAAATCCCCCATCTCTCTAAAAACCCTTCACCCCCTAATCTCTCTCTGCATTTACTCCGGCGATGCCCCTGTGATGTGTTCTGTGATGTTTATGTGTTAGAGAGCTGGACTTCGGCGACTATGCTAGCCCGTTCTTGCTCCGACAAGAGAGATCGATGAGAGAGAAAGCTTCAGAAAGAGAGAGAAAGACGCCGCCGCCGGCGACAAGTTCCGGTGTTGTTCTGACTCCGGCCGTTCTCTGATGATGACGAAGATGATATTGTAACATTCCCCAAAATTTTATTTTAAATATATATAAAAACTTATATTATTAAAAGAATACATCATGGGTAAATTGACCAATGGAAATATGAGATATTTTGGGCAAACATAGGAACCGTTTAATAACTAATTTATAAAAATACATTATATTTGAACCTACTCTGTTTTTAATGAAACTTGGTTCAAAATGTAAATAAAATTATTTTCGTTCTAATGACATATTCATTGTTTTATAAAACGTCATATTTTAGAAGTTATAGGTGCCAAATGAGTAAAGCAGTTAAATTAATTATAATATATATAATAATATATTAAACTTACTTGAAATTCATTTGTAAATCACATGCATACGTCTGCATGTATAAATTAAAGAAAGAATCGAAAATTTTAGTAGGGAGTACGTGTCTTACTAGGATAAGACTTAAAGTTGATATAATTTCATGAATAAGAAGAAATTAAATAATGAAGGTATACGTGTCTCAACAAAAGCTTAACATCTAAGTTATTATGAGGTATAAAATAGGAGGTAGGGTTAAGTATATTTCTTGCTATCGTTCCCCTCTACTCTCTTAGGAATACCTTATTTTTCCTAGTAATTCACCTCTATTAATAATAAAGCCCTACCTCATTTATAAGTATTGTAGCCCTGATCACTGACACCCTTTCCAAGTGACGTAGGACCCCGTAACGTATGTCAAGGCTCTGCCTAAATTCGTTGGGGTTCTTGTAACACCCGTTCTTATAAATCAAGGTTTAGCGTATTATTTACGAAAAACAATCATGTAATTTAGATTACATATACATTGGAAAAACGGGTTTACTAAAACTTTTACAAATTATAAGTTATTCTACATAACGTGATCGGGTTTGTCGTTAAAGTTTTACAACGGGACAATGTGCGGAAGCGTGTATCTTTATCGTGTTCGGTTCTTCGTTGAGCTTGATCGTCTTCCGGCATCCTAGAAAGTACCTACATTTCATAAACATGAAATGCTTTAGTCGAACAGGGTTTAAAACATATCTAAACGAGTCCGGAAAACAAAATTAATTAAAAAGCATTTTTGGACAAGGTCCACCGTAAATTACGGTGGGTACCGTAATTTACGGTAGCCCATGTTTTTCTAAGTTGCCACCGTAAACCAGTAATAAACTGGCGTAACACTTTCAGGCTCCACCGTAAATTACGGTGGCACCGTAATTTACGGTGGTACCTGCATTCAGCTTTTCCAATTTTGCCGTTTTTGTTACGAAAACTTTCGTAACTTTCAATCCGCTTATCCGATTGACCTACCGTTTCTTCCTACATGTTTGTAATTTGATTCCCCATTATATGGGGTTAAAATCCAACAACCTTCATAATAAAATTCCAGACTTTTAGGTCTTCGGCTTGTCGTCCTTTTACCACATTTTGACCCGTTTATGCATTTTATCAAACGAACACATTTGTTTGATTCCTACATCACCTACACTTCTCAATTTGTTATTAACTACCATTTTAGGTTCTAATCTCAAGTTTATTTCACAATTTAAACCCGTTTTCGCTCGTATGCTTATTTTGACCCGTTAAGGGTATTTAAGCACTTTTAGGCTCAAATTCGCTTTCTTTCTATTCTAGCATTGTAACCTATAATTTCTTATCTAGTATCCTTCCATCACAACTAATTGTGTGTTGGATTTAAGGTAGATATCTATGTGTTCCGAATTATACCCCTAGGAATAACATTTTACGGCAAAGACTCATATGGAGTCTTTCGGCCCAAGAAATACATCTTTCATTACTCATACTCGTTCTAAGCTTTTGTTTAATCATAAGACTCGTTTCTAAACAATCTCTAAGGGTTGTTTGTTCAATTTAACCTACAAGGGCGTTTTGGTCGATTTTGGTCCTTCTTTTACAATGAAGAACTCTCACCAAGTATTCGACCAAAATATCACTTTTAACTACAACATAAATATGCGTACCTGGCTCGGATCAACAAATAGACCCGATTTAAACCTCCCTTTTATTATCACATTTTCTATGGCGACGGAAGTATCCGAATCGCTAATTGCTCCTGTTAACACAAGACTTGACAACCACATCAGTCGATACAGTCAAATGGTGTTATCACGCCATTTGACCCGTTTGGCCTATATGACCAAGCATCTTCATAAGTAGCAAAACATGGTTAATAATTACCAATTTGTCCATCCGACCCATTTCGGATTTTTGCCACTAGACCTTTGTTTTTAACTACCATTTACTTTAGTCGGTACTTGACTAAATTTCCATCTCTACTTATTTTCTCGTTATTGGTGGCACTTTAAAGTGATCTTAACGAAAACTCATTAGTTATTAGTCATTACATGACCAATTTACCATTTATCCCTTTTTCCATAACTCATGATTTCTTACCAATTTCTCTCGTTCCGACTCTCATTGAATCGTGTCGGAACATTCTATACCAACCACTTAGTAGCATTTAATACGATACTTGCAATTATGTAATTTTGTACATAATGTAAAGAGGCGTAAGCTTTACTTACATTGCATCCAAGCCACTCGTTTCTCTTCATACTTGAATTGTTTGACCCGCTTCCTCCCGAAGCTTTACCTAGCTTGTTAAGCCTCAAACTAGCATAACAATTTGCAAAATGGTTAGTTTAGTCATTATTAGTCACGACTATTCCACCTCGCGTGTTTCTATCAAGATTATCATTCACTCTAGTTAACGGTCAGTTTGACTTTTCAAAAGTCAACTGTTCCTTTTTATGTATGAAATGCATAATTTGAGTTCCACGAACACACATAAGCATTTCTTCGACTATTATGTAGTCTTTATTTTTAGGCGACTAATTTAATCATATTTCTCAACATTTAAACATTCACTTAGGCATTTTAACAAACACCTTAAGGGCAGAATTTTACATGTTTATTTATCAAGTCTCTAGCTTATCTCTTAGCCCAAATTTCACATGATTCAACCATCTTACAAAGTGGTTAACTTCTATAATTTCTGAAATCACTTCAAAATTATCAATTTACACTAGATCAACAATCTATTTCCTAGTGTTCATCAAATTTCTCATAACTCACTATTCACCTACAATGGTGATCATAGTTTTCTCTAAAATTTTCACATGATTTCAGCTTGTGTTTGTCTAGGGTTTGTCCCTAAACACTATAGTAGTTCCTAAATCATCATAACATACACATGCAACTAGAATCTCAAATTATTCCCAATTCATGAGAATTTCAAGTTGAAAGATTTCTCAAAATTTTACATACCTTGTAATCCCCTTGTAATGAGGATCAGGAATCTATGTTTAGAATTCGATTTGAACTTGGATTGGACCTTCAATTTGCAAGATTTCTGAAGTTCTAGGGCTTTGAAGGAGTGGGGGTCGCCCCCTGCTTGCTCTGATCGACCAGACCCCCAAAATGGGGTGTTTGGTTTAGTTTTTATTTGTTTAGTAAAAATCAAGTTTCGATTTTAACAAGATTGGCCCCTCTAATTTGGTTAGTTAATTAAGTAGGGCACAACCTACTTATTTCTAACAATATTCCCCACTTATTAACTAGGTTTAATATTCCTAGTTAACTTTGCGGGTTCGAGAATATTTATGACTAAGTTTATTTCGGGTCCCGTTAACTCGGGCCTTCTTTCACTTTATTTCTTAAAAGCTATTTATTCACTTCAAATAAATATTAGGATTATTAAATAAATTCCTAATATTTGCCAGTTTACTTTTACCACTAACGGTACTTTCCACGTCTTTAGTATTAACGGGGTTTAATTACCAAACCCGTTTTCGGGGTGTTACAGTTCTGTCTCATGACGTAGGGATACAGTGGAATTGGGTTACTATACTGTGAGTACACTATATATTTTATTAAATAATCCAAGAGTGGTACCCAAAATATAACAACCCTCCCGAATATTTTTCTAACACCCTAAAATATTTTAAAATATCCCAAACTATTCCAAACTACACCCCATACGCGGAAACTGGCCTCAAATATATTAGAGAGTATTAAAAATAAATAAAAACTTAATATTTAAGCTGAGACGGGCCGCGTAGGACCCCACCCCAACCTTACGCGGGCGGTATGAAGGTGTAGATCTGATTTCGTTTAATTCCTTAAGTTAAGGCGGGCCGCGTAAGCTACCCTTAACACTTACGCGGGCCGCGAGTGTCCCAAATGGTGGCGCAGCCTGGTGATGACACGTGTCATCATCGTGGCAAGGCTACACAGTGACCAGGATAAGCTATACGTGGACCTGGAGTCAACGCGGGCCGCGTAAGCCCTGCTCTCATGTTACGCGGGCCGCGAGGGAGTCCAGTATCAGCACTATATAAAGGAGCCATCGGGTTCAACCAGAATTCGCTCACAATTCGTTTCTCAATCTTAATTTCTGAATAGAAGGCAAAATACTCGGGTATTATACCCCCTAATTAGCGAGGTTCTGCTCCGTTGTAAGTATTATAACCCCAGTTTCGTAATAGATATGCTGCCCGATTGATTTAGGGTTCCGTAATAACTGTCGTGGTTCTGCCCGACATAGTTGTTGGAATGCCGTCTCGGGGAGGATATCATTAATATTTTCAAAGGGTTATGATACTAACCTATGTACATTTGTATAAATTATAGATTATTTCCAGGAAACCCTTACGCGAAGTCTAAGATAACAATGTGTGTTTATCCTCTTTTTGCTAAACTTTTTGGTAATGTTTTACCAAACCTTAAATGTTTTACTATGAAATTTAGCAGTGATTGAGTCTTTGTAGTTCTTCAATTACTGCCGGTATGTTGGGGTTTTGTATACAAAATGTACTACACTGTGAGTAGTAAGTCGGGATGACAATACGTTACCATTGGACAATGAGTTAGCCAATGGGTAATATGACCCACAAGTCAGTGAATTGATAGTACCAAATGGAGTAATTGTGTAGACATAAACAATGTGATCGCTCTCAATACTGTTCACTGTGACTTTTTATTTAACTTAATTAAACTGGGATTCACTCACCAGTATTTCTTGCTGATAAAATGTTTTTAAACACGTGTTTCAGGTAACTTAGTGTGAAGCACATAAAAGCCAGCTGGAGAGCATTGAATGCTTAGAAAAGTGGCTATAAAAGTTACCTAAATAAAGAAGATATTTTATTTTAATTAAAATAAAGTTTATCCCTGTAAACATGTTGTAATAAGAAACTTGGGTTTTTCCCATGTGATTATTAAAATAAAATAAGGTGGTTTTACTCTGATAAAATATTTCCTAACTACGGTCCTGATGAAAATTCCGCTTCCAAATTTGACAAACACGCGATACCACCGAAACTGGCTCGCGGCCGCCCGTTCCCGGGGATTAGGGATCGGGGGTTGTGACAGAAGGTGGTATCAGAGCCTAGCCACTGGTTCAAGCCAAAGAAGTGTTCTGCTGACACTTAAGTTTTAAATTCTGTGTTAGGAAATAACTTATGTGATTATGTGTTTTATATTATTTGACTATTTGTTAGTTTACAGTATGGGTAAGCAAAGAATTTCGGACATCTATCATCAATTAGATAGTTCACCAAAAGATAAGGGAACCTCATTTCAACCAAATCCCTCAGGATACTCAGCAGATATTGAGGAAGGAATATTTATTCGTAAAGCACAGTCTAAGAAACCATTTACCACTAAGAAAAGAAATTGGATTATTAGCAAAAGTCGAGAGAAAATAAAGAAGTCACAACCGAAGGAAACGATAATTAATCAAGAAATAAATGCACAAACTCAGGAAACAGGCAATAACCTACCATGGGAAGATGAATTAGATGGACAATGGGTAAATCTCCATATGTTAGCCACTACAGCAGTAAATGCTAACTTATATTAAACAGTCGAACTGCCAAACCAGTACCAACACCCATGCCACCTATGAGCTAGAAACTTTAAAAGGAACTTTGCCTATTAGATAACAATTTAGTAGAGACAGGAGATAGAATAAACTTTACATAAAAGCATGTTGAGCATAATACTCCTATAACATAGATAGACTAAAATAAGTTACGGATGCATAATCCCTAGTTTATTTTGAATTCCAGTTGTAGTTTGTAATAAATACATATATATATATATATATATATATATATATATATAAGTTGCCATGTTCTCCGTTTTTAATCAATCTATTTTTATGATTGTACCCAAATGTTTGTAGTAGAAATTTGTCTGTCAATACCACCTACTCAAATAATATCGTAATATACATCAAACTAAGTTAGTTATTAACAAAGTAGTCATGTTTATGATTCTCTTTTGAAACCAATTATTTACTTTGGTTTAAAATACATATTGAAATATATGGTATAAAGCTTTAAACCTCAGTGATTTTAATAATATTGTTTCAAAATAATTTATATTTAAATAAATAAAACCGAAGCTATTAAATTAACCGAAAGGATTTTAAAGAGTAATAAAAATTTTAAAAAGATTGCTTTAGTGGATCTAGCCAAAGCAAGTTTTGAAACCCAGGTGTACCAATTTCTCACGTTATTTTATCATTTCTGGTTATAACTAGTTGACCATAAGACTTCATACTTTCATAGTTTTATGAAATAACTGATGTTGGGATTACTTGTAAAAGTTTCTATTGAAATACTTAGTAATAAAATAGATGGTTAAAGGAATATGATGGGTATTCATGATTTAATAAAATCATTTAAAGTTTTTAAGAGATTTGGGTTGGTTGAACTAGGTAGAAAGGCCTAACTAAACGTTGAAAGCATTTCTACAGATCTTTAATATTAAGGTATATACAGAATAGGTCTTATGCATGGAAATAATTAATTTTAAGATTAACCCGTCATATTAGTTATAGGATTGTATATCCTAAATTAAAAAAAAAATTAGCACATGGTTTGTTGGTTTGCCTAAAACCATAAATTAATTATTTTTATTAAGATGTTCTCTCTCAAAATAATTTATTAGTTTAAACTTAAGTTTATTTTGTAGTACATCTTTGGAATATCTTTAACAAAATACTTGAGGGAAATATTCATTTTTCAAACATGTGTTAAAGTTTTAAACAAAAATAGAAATCCACTAGTACCTATGGGTATCTATCCTACACGGTTTTCGATTGGAAAATAATATGATATCTAAGAGTCTAATAAAAAAAATATTCGACTCGTACAGTAAGTCAAATACATTTTTTTTACTTATATATATATATATATATATATTACACTTGTAATCTTATAACTCATAATATTTGAGTTCATCCGTATCTTCTATATTATTAGTATAATGATAAAACATTTTACAATGATATATGAATAGTATATTTTACTATAAGATAGTACAGTAAGTAAAAGATATATTTTATGTTTAAAATTTTAATAAAATATCATGGTGTAATAAATTCTAATAAGTGTAATATAGTATATAAAAGAGTATATGCACTTATGTTATAAGTCCGTCGCGGGTTTATTAAAATGTAACAAGGCTATTAGATCTTTTTACTAGAATATGTATACAAATCCTATCTTCTCATAAGTATAAGTATATTATACTATACAAAAATAATATATTGTATATTTTTTATCCTTGCACATTAAAATTTCCCTGAAAATTCTAGTTTTGTTTCATTTTCAAAACTAAAATTCAAAATAGATGCCCCACATAAAAATATGTAAATCAAACGTGTGTTTAGTACGTTTTTCCTTTATAAAAATTTATTTAAAAATCAGATTACAATTTTAATATTGTAATATCTTTAAATAAATTATTATTATATGGGATATACATACATATTTCAATACATGTATATTACTCAAATATATTTAGAATCAATTTTTGAAACGTCAAATTTTGTATTACTTACTATGCTATGTGTTTTAAGTTTATACTATATATTTAATATATATCCGCTATATTGTTATGAATTACATAAAGAAATTTATGTATAGTATACATATCTCTTGGTAACCCATAAATAAAATATCATGGGTCACATATGCACATATTTTTTAAATAATGCCTCTCAATCTTAAATTGATTCTTATAAAGGAAAATGTAGGAATGTGATAATTGAAATAGATATATAGATGGTTACTTGAGGAAAAATTATTAAGGTAATATAAATAGTGAGTCTTGTATAGTTTAACCCATTAATTATTCTTATGAGTCCAGAAAGTTTATATTTGGACTAATTTATTTTATTTATCCATCCTTAAATTCCAAAATATTATGTTCAATAAATTTAACAGAAGTTCATTTCAATATACTACTTTTATAAAAGGATAAAATAAAGTAATGAAAATAGGATTGATGATTGGTACCATCGGATATATAGTTATTATTATATATGTGTGTATATATTACATAAGTTTAATATTCACTAGAGATTTGAAATTTTACACACATATATGCATATACTTAATAGCATTTCTTGATGGTATACCCAATATAATATCTTCTGTAAAGATAAACATAAGAGAAAATGTCATTGGTAATTCATATGAAAATATGAAGTTATTATAAGAATAAACCATGAAACCTACTATGCTTTTAAATGCCATTTGTCTCAATGAAATATTCCTTTCGATGGAATCTAACAATATATAAGTTACCTGTAAGCATACTTATTACATTGAACCTAGCTATAGTATCAATGGAGACAATGATATAATTGAAACTCCATTCTCCAACCAAAAGAAAACCACAACCATAATAATATCTATGCTTAATTGAAAGAGTTGGGATATTGATATTCATAGTAACCACGAGGACAATATTTAGACTTGAACCTAAGAAGAATGCCTTAGTATAAAGCTTTGAGATAAGCCAATTAATTGCATAGATAAAGTGTGATGGTTATTGGTATCCTGTGAGGATGATGACTAGAACAGTGCCTGTATGATAAATAAACGATAACAACTGGCCACTGTTATTTCTTGTTTATTGATACTACTCGGTTCTAGAATATTATCCAACATGAGAATACTGATTTCTTTGTTTCTTGATGCAAACCATAATAAACGATGTACTTTCAAAATCCTGATTTGAGAGAAGTCTATTTATGGGAAATATTATGAAAATTGCCTCTCCGGTAAAACTGGGCATGGTACGGTAGACTCTCCAGCTTGTCCGGGTGAGATGGGGTTACCTCTCCGGCGATACCGGGTGAGATGGGATTACCTCTCCGGCAAGACCGGGTAAGATGGGGTATGCGTTATAATAATGGAATTCCCTAGATAGTACCATGACCTGATGTCTGACTTATGAATCTATTAAATACATTGACCTTATAAATGGTATGTATACTACCAGTATGTGAAATATATAATTATATAGACATGTATGTCTATGAGGAAATCCAAAAATCGTAATTGACAATTAGGGATAAATCACGAACAAGTGTGTTAATGATAATTTTAGACTTATTTATTAGGAATCTCCCGTATACTTCTATAATTTCAGTATCAAACACTATTTCGTTTGATCATCCGTCTCGAAATTCGTGTGATAAGATAAACAACAGAAACTCTATAAGTTTGAAACGCCATCGAAAGTATAAGAATTTCCCTTGCGATTTTTAACGCATTAGGAAACCTGTAACTAAAAGCTATGTTAAAATACAAAACATATTCAGTCAAGGATAAGAATCTCATAGAGAATAGTTCTGGTCAAAGTAAAGTGAAATTCAAAACAAGGACCAGAATATACCTAGAAACTAAACTAACTAAAAATATTCACCCATATTTCAGGAAATTTCGAGGACGAGATTTAAAACAAGGTGGGGAGAATGTAACATTCCCCAAAATTTTATTTTAAATATATATAAAAACTTATATGATTAAAAGAATACATCATGGGTAAATTGACCAATGGAAATATGAGATATTTTGGGCAAACATAGGAACCGTTTAATAACTAATTTATAAAAATACATTATATTTGAACCTACTCTGTTTTTAATGAAACTTGGTTCAAAAT
>JARYGA010049939.1:0-22968 GCA_030545235.1 Helianthus tuberosus
CTGCGTATACGGAAGTATCGACCTGATTGTTAATGTTTAAACACTCTGCTTTGTTTTCGCACAAATCACAGTTGATAAAAGTTTAAAGGCATTACTTGAGTCAGTGTATTGCATGATGAGGGGATATGCTGAGATTGTGGGGTCCATAAGAATTTAGTGCTATCTTAATATACCTTAAAGTATCGGTAAGCATATTGAAAGTTTTAGATTGAGTTTATGTGGACAACAATATCGTCAATCAACGTGAATCGTTTAAAACTGAAAATGTTTAAAGCTTAACGGTGCTAGTGATTGGTCACATAAACTGATATGATCTTCTTACACAAACTCACAAAAATAGTGTCTGTAAATATTTCTTTACTGCATTTCATTTACATTCAAAAATCCAAAAAGATTTTAGTGTGTTTTAGCATAAATTTTGAAAAATTCAAAAAGATTTTCGACAACTGATGTTGAAGAGCTGATTTTCAAAATTTCAAGTCCTGAACTTGACGAACAGGGTTGGGAGTGTGTGTTTAACAGAAGAAATTTGTTTTGAGATAGAAAAAGTTTGATTAGTTAATCAAGGTCATTAATTTGAACTTGATGTAACTATTATGATTGAATGATTTGGAACAGTAAGTTTTTCTTATTAATTTAAGTAAAAACTTATGTGGTGGTAAGAAAATTTGTGTAGGAGATGAGCTTAAACAGAGATAAAGCCAGGGATTGATCTAAAGGTAGTAGCTAATTCCAGACAGCGATCCCATCATGATGAGAGGGGGAGTCTGACGAGGTTAGAGCCAAAGAGAAGATCCTGGTTTATGCTAAGAAAGAAAAGAGACTGATAAAGAATGAAGATGCGAAGACTCGACACTTAAGACTCGTCAACATCTGAGGGGGAGTCTGTTGGTGCATTCATCTGTCGACTTCGTCTTATATCGAGTCTGGGTTGTGGTGCAGATCTGAACAAGCATGACATCACAAGTGACATCATATATATAACATCACAAGTGACATCACATATATGATATCACAAGTGACATCATCACAAGAGACAAAAACAGTTTCGGATTGTCAATTGATGTATTTCGCTTGAAGACAAAATAGTAAATTGATAGTTTTCACTTCAAATGTAAATTAGAGGGTTTCGCTTGAAGTGGTCAGATGTGTCTTCAAACTAAAGCAAGTTTACTATAAATAGGGAAGTGTTCATTTCATTTGTAACAGTTCTAGAGATTCCATACCGAGGTGTTGCCGGTGTGAGATTTGATTGTAAACAACGTCAGATTAATACAATCAGTGTTTAAAGTGATATTCAAGCTGTTTCGACGTCGGTTTCTTAGTTTCCGCCTCTGAAACTGATAAAGTCTCTTCTGAATGACTCGTTCGGGTCGCAAACCGATCCTACACTATGGTCTCTTACGCGGGCCGCCTGGGAGTCACCAGCATCCAAAAACATGGCAAATGCCTGTTACAGCAGGTTTAACCGACTTATGAACATGGTATTCGAATTCAGGAGCTTGGCCAACAGATTTTCATGCATAGGGGCCACCTGTGATGATCAGGAATCACCCATAGACCTTGTTGGCATGATCTTGTTCAATCAAAATCACTATATAAGAACTCTTGGTTGCAACATTTTTGCATGCACTTGGAAAATCATTCAAACTAAATTTCTGGAGCTCTCTGGACCTCAAGCAAGATTCATTAAGCTTCTAAATCGTGCTAAGTACTTCAGTAAGCTTCCTTAACCTCTCTAATTCAAGTTTCATTAGCTTAATGACCAAAAGTCAAAGCCGTCGTAATTAAGCTTTGACTTAGTGATTAATCACTAATGGTCCAGTAATTTTTCGAATTGAAAGTGGCTATGAGTTGGTAATTATGTGGGTAATAAACCCTTAAAAGGGCACACTCTGATTCCCACTCTAACTAGGTCAATTGTCGGCTCAAACTTAATTATAAAAAGTCAACAGAGAGCTAATTTTCGAATAAACACATAATTAACAAGGTAGAAGCCATGAAACCTGTTTTATCACTTGTATAACTTGGTAATTAATGTAAGAACATGTCTAAGCATGTTCTACCTGACAATTTTGAGTTTAGGCTCGGTTCAGAACCCGAAGTCGCAAAAGTAGACTTTTGCTTTGACTTTCAGTTCTGACCCGATTTAGATTGTTTTAGAAATATCTTAAGCTTCCATTAGGTCCATGTTCCATATTAGTATAACTCTATGTGGTTATACAACTTGGATCCTAATTTATCCGATTCATTTGTATGCTTCCGTTATATGCCTAAATGTTGACCATTATGCCCTTTTCACCTTAAAATGAGATTTTTGAAAATGTGAGAGGACAAAAAACCTTTGTTACTAATTTATAAACTTGTCCTAAAAATTTGACATCAGTTTGAGGTCTAGATTAGGAGTTATGCTCAATATCGTAATTAAGAAGCTTTTTATTAATTAAACGGCATAATTAGCATAAAGCCTATCTAAACCCAAATTTTGACACCAAACTTTTTACCCACTGATGTAATATAATATTTTGGGGTTTTTAAAGATTTTTATTTATTTTTAAACTGATCATATCATAGGGTTCTAGCTTTGATTCGGTAATTGTCGGTTATACCCTTTTCTTGAATAAAATGAGTTTTACATCACATATTGATACCAAATCTTTTGCTACTGATTTTATATGATAAATAAAATATTTTAAGCCTTCTGGAATGATAAAAAATATCAGCTTTTCTTATATAACCCGAAAATTGCTTAAAAGCGACTTTTTACGCGTTTTAAACGCATAGTATGAGTTAAAACTATTTTAAACATATATGACTTAATACCTACTGATGTTTTAAGTAAATTTTTATATTTTAATAGTAAGATAAAGTATTAAACTCAGATTTCCATTTTTGAGCTTTAAAGCTTATGTGAAATTACCAAAATGCCCCTACGGTGCATAGTTTGGTTATAGATGATAAATTTCAAATATATGCAATACTCTACTGATATAACTTATTAAATTAAATATTTTTACTGATCTTTTCAGGCCTGAATCTCAGATTAATATGTAATCTCTTTTATAACCTTTAAAATGACCAAAATACCCCTATGGGGCTTAATTTGAGTTTAAATTTATTTTGGGCATAATGGAAGGTATCTCACTGATATCACAACATAATTAAGGTATATTAACTTAGGAAACCTGTTCATGAATCATTTGTTTACCCGATATGCATTTTTCGTGTTCGGTACGGTTTATGTAACTAGTTTGCATAAATTAATCGAAACGGGTCAAACCTTATCATTTTTATCTAAAAATCCAGAATGTGGTTAGTTTACCCATATTATACAAGTCTTCATACTTGTCAGGTCTAAATCACATTCTAATCCGGTCTTCGCTTAATCATGCGTTTTGAACCGTATACCTTTCTTTAAAACTAACCGGTCTAAGTTTAGACTTAATTAAGACCCGTTAGGAATCTAATAGGTTATTAAAACCTTCATTCCAGATTTAGGAGCCCAGTAAAAGATATCTGCAGTTGCTTGATTGAATACGACTGGGATAAATTGTATAATTTGCTCAGATAAATACTTTTAACTTATTTTCCCTTATATGGGCTTGGGATACGGTATTATAATAATACCGCTTGGTTGGGTGTGTAGCTATTAAATCGGATTGCGATATATATAATTACATAACCCGTTTTAATCTATTTTGTTTGGTATATGGCCTTTGGGGGGTTAATGACCGTGTCCTGGATATCCTCGGCTCATTCAATGAAATGGCCACGACTTAAGCACGGGGTGTAGGCATACACCTGACAGTTGCGTATGTAGAAAAGTATCCCACAATAAGGTATTCCTTGTGGGCATTATACTTGTAGTGTGTCAGTTAATCTTGTCCGGCTCTTCTAACCGGCCCTGACGGACGACAAACATTTAAATCTGTATACAAGATTATTTTTAAATAATTGTCCCAAGTTATAAAAGATTATTTTGTGCCTTGTGCATTCAAATCAATTTTCTTAAACATTTTCAAAATGTGTCGGTTAATTGTATTTACCAGTGTAAACTGACGTATTTTCCAAAAAGGCTAAGTGCAGGTAGTAGACGGAATAGGCTGGCTACTCCTAGCATCAATAAAGAGTCTTGCAAGCTTAGATGTTTATAAATCTGTTGAACAATGTTCCTTTAACTTGATCCGCCTGTGGATCCTTTACATTCCTTTGTAATTCTTTGATATTACTTTCATTTGGATTGTAATGTTTTTATCTTTCGACATCCGCTGTGTATTAAACTGTGATAAATTGTCTATGATGATATCAACTACGTCACGATACTCCCCACTGGGCCCACCGGTAATACGTGGAAATATCGGGGTGTGACAGGTTGGTATTAGAGCCAACATTGAGTGAATTAAACACTAGCCTTTTGTGTTTATTCTCAATGACACAGTTTGCACATTTCTCGATTTCCGAGTCTAGACAAAGAACTTAGGACTAATCCTAATTCATTTTAATTTTGTCATTTATCTTTTCCTTTTTTGTCCTTTTGTTTGTTTTGACAGGTTCAACAAAATGCCACCAAGGTTTCATAGAGGAGGAAGAGGCAAGGGGCCATTCAACGCCCCCAACGATCACGAGGTCGGACCTTCCCACCGGCGAACACCGTCTGTGACAATGAGCATGAGTCCCAAAGAAGATTGGAGGACATATTTGAAGCTCGCGAGGCAATCTGTCTCGCTAAGTTCATCACCCTCGTACCTTCATTCTTTCGGGCCGCAATCAGAGAACGAGCCCGAAGATTCGCACCAATCCTTCTTGCCGTTGCGGCGGTCAACCTCGCATCGAGCCTTCCAGGACCCGACCCCATACTTCCAGAGCCGATTCAACCCGGCAAATCAGGTTGAAGAACCAATGGGTCATAACCCATTGGGCCCTGAAGACCATTTCCCTGAAGCTTAGGGAATGGATATGGATGATGACCCAGATCCCGCCGAACCACCATCTGGGACACCTACTCACCCCATCAAGATTTCGGATGGGTCGTCATATCATGGATCACCTTATCGTGGTCCAGACGGTTATGAGGCAAGGTTTGCCCAATACGACTGGGTGTTTACTCCCAGTTACAACTCACAGCAGCAGCAGGATCCCTCGGAGGATTCGCGTTTTGTAGCGGTTACTCCACCGCCACCACCACCAGTACAGCAACCGCCTCCGGAGCCACCGAGGCATAGGAGATCGGGAGCACGGATGTCCGTGTGAGGGGGATTCCATTTCAGGACCCCTCAGCATTCAAGTGGCAGTCATTACCCGCCACTATATGAGGACCCACAGATGGGTGGGCCTTCGAACCCTGTTTCTGAGGTGGAGTCTGTGCCAGTCGCACCACCACCAGTGGGTTATGATAACCCAATTCCTGCATACGTCGGTGTAGCGACGTATAACCCTTTCGAGCAGCCAGCCCATACTAACTACAACTACGCCGAGGCTGGCCCATACCTTGTAGCGGCGAACTACAATGCTCTCCATCCTGAAGGACCCCATGGAGCTCCCTGGGGGACTGGATACCCAGCCTATGGGTACCAATACCTGCCACCTCCTCAACCTCCGCAACATCAGCGGCCGCCACAGCCGCCACTGATACCGCCACCACAGCAGCAGGAGATTCTACAAAGGTTGAGCCAGGTGGAACGGGAGGTTCGAGAGGAGCGTAGAAGCCACCGGGGATTTCTTAAAGGTTTGGCAAGCTTAATCAAGGGAAATAGAAAAAGGGGTCATTAAATTCCTTATTTGTTTATTTTGTATTTCTTTAAATTTTTAATCAAGTCCCTGCCTGGACATCTATTTCGGTATCCAGTCCCTGCGAGGACTTGTAGTTTTAGTTTAACCCCTGCGTTGGCAAGTTATTTCTGTTAAAGTCCCGTTTAAGGCAATATGTACTCTTTTAAAATTTTAGTGGCATGTTATAATTTAAATTTCATCTTGTCATTATATGCATAAATGTAATATATATGAAATGAATAAATCCAAAATATGTCATTCCTTTTATAAGATCTGCCTTTAAATATTAAATAAGAATCTTAAAGGGTATAGCCTAGCCTGCATGTCATTATAAGACCTGGCCATGATGATAAAACCTGTTTAAAAGATTCAAATCCTTGTTAACATCTGAAGACATGTTAACACTCCTGGCAGATATGATTCGTAAAAATCACGCATGTCATCCTTATATTGGATTCTTCCAAATTCCTTCTTTATTATTTAAACATCCATTAGCAATGTAGTGCCTACGGGCCATAATCATTGTCATATAAGACAAAAGACAGTTGTAGCCTATAACTCCCTGTCAAGAAAGGTAATGAACTATGATTCAAGCCTTAATGCCTCGATCCTATAAGATCATGGCTATAAATTGAATTGTCCTTGTGACCTGGCCTTATGTGCCATTATAATATGGTAACAAATTATGACTAAGGATAATTATAATCCTGAATAAACATGCTTAGTTAAATTACCCAATATGGATTATGATTACCATGGTTAATGAATTGCCATAAAAGACAATTCCATAATGGGCTTTGAATAAATCTTGTCAATATTTTATGTAGCAATCAAGCTACATGGCTGGGTCAGACGAAGTCAACAGTCACCCAAGGGAGAATCATGACACTTCCAGAGTTAATGTAGCAGGCGCGGAATTGCAGGCATTAATAGATAATGCCGTTACTCGAGCTCTTAACAGACAATTTAATGAATCAAGTGAAACTCACGTTAGGACTCAGTCTGTGCCTCATTCAAAACCACCCTCCAAGACTCATACAGCTCGCAAGAGTGATTCTCATCACTCATCAAATCAGAGGAGCGTTCCATCTAGGAAAGTTGTTGTGATAACTGTACTCTGTAATCGATGTACGATGTAAAACAATGATGATTATTAATAAAACAATGTTTTGATGTTATTATATGTGTATTTGTGTTTGGTGAATTTTCAATTAGATTCGACTCCAATTTCAAGCTTTAAATCGCTTTCTGGAAGGTAATACGCAAACTGGTGCGTAAACGCGGTCAGTATAACGCGACAAACACTCTGGAATAGTGAAATAGGCTTAACATACCTTAAATAACCTCCACATAACTTAGAAATAAGTTTTGGATGGTTTGGTGTGTTGAAATCAACTTTGTTCGATCACAGGGACTATTTGTGTCAAACTGCAAAACTATACTTATTTGTATAGTAATGAACACTCCGAAACTTGATCATAAGTTAAACATACCCTAAATATGTGACAACTCGAAATTTAGAACCTTTCATTTGTATCCCGATGTAACATGCTTAAACGTGTGACTAAGTGACTTGTTGGTTTAATGAATGTAATTATGTGATTATGTGTTATGTTTATATGTATGCTTGAATGTTTGCGACCCGAGACACAAGAACCCGACTCGAGACCATGCGGTCTCGAGTGAATAGTGTAATAGTTGGGCCGGTTGGGCCGCACCTCATCTAATCTGTCACACCCCGACCGCGTAAAACAACAAATCGCGGCGGAAACATCGGGGCGTGTCGTAACAGAATAAATTGTTTCATAACCATGGTATTCAAAGTTGTATCTTATTTATTAAACAAGAGTGTTACATTGTCTTGAACAGTAAACAAAAGAGTTTATAACATAATTAAACAAGTCTGTCTTCGTTTTTAGTCTCTAAGGCACAGGTCCGCCCTAGTGTCATGATCAACATCCTACAGAAAAGCTCCTGAAAACACATGTGAAAATAGGTACGTTAGCATAAAAATGCCTGTGAGATACATAGGTTTTGTGAAAATAGGATTCATGACTTGTGTTTAAGAAAATGTTTAGTCATGAACCTTGTAATTTGCTTTGTCTTGTAAATCATTTGAAAAACGATAAGATCAGTTGATATGTATAAATAAAGGTAAGGTTAAATGAATAACCATGTAAAATGAGTTGTATAAAATAAACTGTTTTGTAAACAATGTCTTGTGAAAAATATGTTATTTGTATAAAATGTAATATGTCTATACTGAAATGGTTTAAATAACGTTGCGCTATGTAATATTATACAAACACTTATATATAGGAAGTACCTGCGGCGTATCCACGATGTTTGTATCATATTACACACGCCTCGTTACTCAAATCACTTACCCAAACAACCACCAATGTAACTTGTTCATGTACAAACCAATTGTCAAGTGTTATTGTGTAAACCATATCAAAATGTCTATGTCCAATGTAAACCACCAAATGTGTATATAAATGTCAAAATGTTTATGTTCAATGTAGATCATGTAATGTGTAACCAAAATGTCATGTATGGTAAGTGAAATATATCAACTAAACCATATGTAAAATGCACAAAAACAAGGTATTGAAGTAAAACATAGTTTAAATCAAAGTTATGTTTTGTGTAACAAATGCATGCTATACTGATACAAACATTTATGCGGTATTGTTAAAATGCATACATCCAAGCCTTGAGACTGTGGCGATAAACCCTTAAACAAATTAAAGGTTTATCTAAGTTATGTATATCGAATTCGGTCATTCCTTCCAATCCAAACAAACCCAGGATTTCAGGAACGGGAGTTGTCAATTCCTATGGTACCACTACCTACTAACGAACGGCGTAGCTAATGTTAATGAATGTATTGTTCCATTGTAAACAAACCAAATGTCATACCCAAAATGTAAGCATGTGAAAACGATGCACTAAGTATGTAATCAAATGAACATACGTAGCCTGAAATGTAAGGTAAAACGATGTACTAAGTAATGCACACAATGGGCACACCTAGCATAAAATGTAATGTACAACGATGTACTAAGTAATGCACACAATGGGCACACCTAGCATAAAATGTAATGAAATCATGTACTATGAATGTACTAATAAACATAGCAAGTATATGATGTGAACACAGGAAAGCATGAAAGTAACAAGTAGGCACATGTGTTCCACCCCAAAATGTTTGGAAAACAGTAAAAGAGGGGTCTATGTACTCACTTGAGATTACTCAGTAGTCCTGGAGGGACAATCAAATAATGATAGAGATCTCGGAATCAAACGGCACCTAATATAGGTAACTATGTTAATAAACCGGACCTAAATCGGAAGATTGGGTAGCATGAGGGTTTGTAAACCAAACGAGTATTGAGACTCGTGTAGTATGGTTCAACAAAGCCTACATACTAATTGAAACCTAACATAATTGTTTACGACCCATTACGACCCGTTTAGGTAGCTTATGCTACTTTAACGCGTCGTTCGCGTGAAACGCGTTCGGACCGCCTAACTAGCCCTATGACAAGTGTTATATGCCTAAACATGTTACATAATCAGTTATGTGACAAAGGTTTAGGTTACATATGCTTAATTACCAATTTTACTTTTGTATTTTCAGGATTAAATGAGCTCAAAAACGCAAAAGAAGCAAAAAGATAGCTAAATCCAACATAAATACAAGAAAAGGAATATTAGTGGACTGCCCGACCCCTCAACGGCACCTTCCAAAGCAAAGTAGAGAAATCAGAAGACTGAACACGCCCCGTGCTCAGCCAGCACGGGGCCGTGCCCAAGAAGCAGCAGAAAAGACAAACCTATAGAAGCTTCTATTGCCCACCACGGGGCCGTGCTCAGCGGACACGGGGGCGTGTCGAAAGTACAGCAGGCGCATTTATTGTAATTGCGAATTACAATTAATGAGGAGAGAGATTGTCAGACGGACACGGGGCCGTGCCCAGCGAACACGGGGCCGTGCCCAGCTCTCTGTTCAGCCTATAAATAGGAGTGCTTGGATTCATTTCATCTCATCCCTTGGCACACCACCTCTCTCACACTTCATCCACCACCCACCACCATCACAACACCATCATCCACCACCATCATCCGTTGTCCATCGTAGAGTGTGTGAGTCGTCTCGGGATCCAAGATTGATCGTAAGAGTTCTTGACAATCAAGGCCATGTTTGCCTAAGTCTCTTACATCACTTGGTGAAGACAAAGTGTCTAGTATAATACTTTTTATTTCTAATCTTTTGCACTTTTTATTTGGTTTTGTATTAATGACTTTAATAACTAGTTACTTATGTTGAAGGTGATCTTTCCTTATCGTTTGTCCGTGGTGTCTTGGCATTATTTTACTGTCTATATAAAATAAAAGATTTTCACCATTCATATCTCCACGGTCTATATGGAGGTATGTTGGCTACCTGGTAGGGGGTTAAGGGAACGGTTTGGTAAAGGTCTTGCCATTGTTCAGCGTTTAGAGGTCCTGCAATGGACCTGGGTCAAATTTAGTAGGACCTCCTTCAATACTTCACGGTATTGGATGGCGGGGGTCCAAACTCTTTGATCCCCTCATAAGTTAACTACTATTAATACTATAACCCGGCTATTTAGGACTGTATCCCTGCTGACTCAGACTACTTAGCCGAGGGTAACGTCACCGCCAAAAGCGGGGCCTACCACAATACTGCATTAATAACTTAATTCATTATCTTCCAATAATCCACCCTTTTAGGATTGTATCCCTGCAGACTCAAACTACTGGGGTGAGGGTAACGTCACCTTCAAAAGAGGGGCCTACTACAATAACTAAGATAATCTCTTAATTATGTGCAAAAGTGCAGAAATAATCAAAGGTTATACTAGATACGAGTCGGAACCAAGTGATTCATCTTGTCTATCTGTTTTTCTTTTATTTTTATTTTTCAGCATTTTAGTTAGTTTTTATATTTTCTTAGTTTAAAACATTTTTCTAAACTTTTATTTTGGTTAGACGTTGAGGATAAACCGGTACTAAAAGCTCTTGTGTCCTTGGACGACCTCGGTATCTTACCAACGCTATACTACACTCAACGATGGGTGCACTTGCCCATATGTGTGTTTAGTGTTAGTGAAATATCGTGTTTTATAAATTTAAAACTTGGCTAAAATAAGTGTTAAAAAGGGCTTAAAATATACACCTAATATATACGACACTTCGCACGCATCAGGGTATAACCTCGGAAGGTTATTCCCTACCTACTATGGTCACCTAATGTGTTTGGTCGGATCCTAATGATCGACCAAATGGGTCGGGTTCGAGGTATAAGCGATTTATTAGATCGCTTACCCTACGACCCTAGACAACGTGGTAATCAGTAGGCATAGTCCCAAGGGACTATAACCAACGTGATTACACTCACGTTGCGAAGTTCAAACGAACTTCGCATTGACCATAAACTGGTCAATGCAGAAAGTCAAAAAAAGTTTGACTTTCAGACTCAAAAGACTCGAAAAGCAATAAAAGAACGAAAGAATACTTACGAAGGGTCCCCGAATGCTATTTTCGATTCAAAAATCTCAGGTATGAAACAATAGTTTCAACTTAGAGTTTCTCAAATCAAAATTCTTGTAAGTTTTGCAATGGGGGCATGGGGTATTTATAGTTTTCGGTCCACCGTTAAGATCGTTTCATGGAAACCGTGCTTTAATCGCATCCGTACAAGTGTTGGAACCTTATGGTGAATAAAAATGATCCTTATCATCTGACTAGGCAATTGAGAATGTGTGGGTGAGAATCAAACAGCTGCAACCTGCTGTTAAAAACACTTAATCTGGTCTGATAGTCGGATGCGGCCCGCTTCAGGATCAGACAAGTATAATGCGGGCCGCCTGGCCTGCCTGATCAGCCAACATGTTTCAGAAATGACAGTTTCAGTCCCTGCACGTGTTTAAGGCCATTTCCGACACTTCTAAGGCCCGTAAAGCCAACTTTAAGGCCCTAAAATGATGCCTAAACATTGTGGACATGAAACATGCTCAAAAATATGCCGGATGTTGGTTCGTTTGGTCGTACGAACGCGATGTTCGCTTAATTACGACGGAATGCGCATAAGAACGAAAAACGATCCAAATGACGCAACGAATGGATTTTTAGCAAGCCAAACACTAAAGCATAATATAGTCATGCTTACATAAATTTTTGGATGTCCGGATGTATTCAGAACGTAAGTTATGCGCAAAAGTGCAAACTTGTGCACTTTTTGACACTTTTAGTCCCTGAATGACCCAAAAGTTTATTTTAGTATACCGAACCCCTCAAAGCCTATTTCTAAGCTATGTAAAGGATATTTATGGTATGTTTAACTTATGGTCATGTTCCGGAATGTCTGTTACAGTTCAAATTGGCATACTTTCGTAGTTTGTCAAGTTTAGTCCCTGTAGGCGAATTAACTTGTTTTTGCCATACCAAAGCCTTTAAAACTTATTTCTAAGTTATGTAAAGGTTATTTAAGGTATGTTAAGTATATGTTGATGTTCTGGAGTATTTTTCGCATTAAACTGATTACGTTTACGCATCAGTTTGCGTATAACTCTCCAGAAAGCGATATAGAGTTTTAAATTGGATAAAAGTCAAAACATGAAAAATGTAAAACACAACCAAACAAACATTGGGATCAAATAACATTGTTTTATTGATAACAGAACTGTTCACAATGATTACAAGCACAGATGTTACAGTCTCCCCTACTTGTGGAAATTTCGTCCCGAAATTTATTTAGAGGAAACTCGTGGGAAAAGATGCGGATATTTCGCCTTCATTTGATCTTCGCGTTCCCAAGTAAACTCGGGTCCACGTTTAGCTTCCCAGTGAACTTTGACCAAAGGAATGCGCTTGCGTTTAAGCCACTTGACTTCACGTTCCATGATTTCCACAGGTTTCTCAACAAATTTCAGTGTTTTGCCAACACGAATTTCGTCAAGCGGTATGTGGAGGTTCTCATCAGCTAAACACCTCTTGAGATTGGATACGTGAAAAGTTGGATGAACATTTCCAAGTTCAGGAGGTAACTCAAGTCTGTAGGCTACCTTGCCGATTCTTTCGACGATCTTGAATGGTCCAACGTATCTAGGTGCAAGTTTTCCTTTCTTTCCAAATCTGATCACACCTTTCCAAGGTGAGACCTTAAGTAATACTCGATCACCGACTTGAAATTCCAAGGGTTTGCATTTTGGATCCGCGTAACTCTTTTGACGGCTCATAGCTGTCTGAAGGTTATTGCGAACTTTCTTGACCTTGTCAGTTGTCTCTAAAATGAGGGCAGGTCCAGTAAGTTGAGCCTCGCCGATCTCATTCCAGCAGACTGGTGAACGACATTTTCGACCATAGAGAGCCTCGAAAGGAGCCATTTTGATGCTGGTGTGATAACTGTTGTTGTAGGAGAATTCAATCAACCTAAGATGTGAATCCCAACTACCACCAAAATCGATCACACAAGCTCTAAGCATATCCTCCAGAGTCTGGATTGTTCTCTCATATTGACCATCCGTTTGTGGATGATAAGCTGTGCTCAGATTAAGTTGGGTCCCCATAGCAGATTGCATGGTTCTCCAAAAATGAGAAGTGAAACGAGCATCTCTGTCAGAAATGATGTTCAAAGGAACACCATGTCGAGCTACAATTTCATCCACATAGATTTTAGCAAGTCTGTCAGCAGGAAAATCCTCACGGATAGGCAAGAAATGTGCTGACTTAGTAAGACGATCAACGACTACCCAGATGGCATCATGACCTTTCTTTGTGCGTGGAAGTTTAGTAATGAGATCCATAGTAATGTTTTCCCATTTCCAAACTGGGATCTCCGGTTGCACCAATAAACCAGAAGGACGCTGATGTTCAGCCTTAACCTTAAGACAAGTAAGGCATTTTGATACGTATAAGGCAATGTCTTTCTTCATACCAGGCCACCAATAGTGAATACGAAGATCCTTATACATCTTATCTGAGCCCGGATGAATAGAATAACGAGACTTATGGGCTTCATCCATAAGCAAGGTACGAAGATCATCCTGGCTTGGGACCCACAAACGGTCCATGAAGTAATACGATCCATTGTCCTTCAGTTCCAGAGCAGGTGTTATGTGGTAAGGAAATTCCTTATCCATCAAACCTTGTGAAACACAAGATTGTTGAGCCTGAGAAATGCGTGCTTGAATATCAGATCGAGCTTGAATAACAGATTGAACACGTACACAATGAAGCTTAGTACGTTCCTTACGACTCAATGCATCGGCCACGACATTCGCCTTACCAGGATGGTAGCGAATTTCGCAGTCATAGTCGTTTAGTAGCTCAACCCAACGTCGTTGCCTCATGTTGAGTTCTTTCTGATTGAATATATGCTGAAGACTTTTGTGGTCCGTGAAAACCACACATTTTGTACCGTACAAATAGTGTCTCCAGATCTTGAGAGCGAAAACAACTGCACCCAACTCAAGATCATGAGTGGTGTAGTTTTTCTCATGTATCTTCAACTGCCTCGATGCATAGGCTATGACTTTGTTCCTTTGCATCAGAACACAACCAAGACCCAATTTCGATGCATCACAATACACGACAAAATCATCATCACCCTCAGGCAATGATAGAACAGGCGCATCGCAAAGCTTCTGCTTTAAATGTTGAAAAGCTTCCTCTTGTTTGAATCCCCAATCAAAGGGTTTGTTCTTCTGAGTTAGAGCAGTTAGAGGAACTGCAATCTTTGAGAAGTTTTCAATGAAGCGGCGGTAATAACCCGCTAGACAAAGAAAAGAACGAACTTCAGTAGGAGTAGAAGGTGTATCCCAATCCTTAATCGCACTGATCTTGGAGGGATATACATGAATACCTCGTTCGTTTATAACATGCCCCAAAAATTGAACTTCTTTAAGCCAAAATTCGCACTTGGAGAATTTGGCAAAAAGTTGCTCTTTCTTTAAGAGTTCCAGAGTAAGACGAAGATGTTGCTCGTGATCAGCTCGCGTCTTAGAGTAAATCAAGATGTCGTCAATAAAAACAATAACGAACTGATCCAAATAAGGTTTGCAGACCCTATTCATTAAGTCCATGAAAACAGCAGGAGCATTAGTCAAACCGAATGGCATGACTGTGAACTCGTAATGCCCATAACGAGTGCGGAATGCTGTCTTTGGAATGTCTTCTTCATGCACCCGAAGTTGATGATATCCAGATCGCAGATCAATCTTCGAAAAATAAGAAGCGCCTTGTAACTGATCAAAGAGATCATCGATGCGAGGTAGGGGATATCGATTTTTGATGGTAAGCTTGTTAAGCTCACGATAATCGATACACATCCTAAAGGATCCATCCTTCTTCTTGACAAAAAGAACGGGAGCACCCCAGGGTGAAAAGCTAGGACGGATAAAACCTTTGTCAGAGAGCTCCTGAAGTTGCTTAGACAACTCTTGCATCTCAGATGGTGCAAGATGATATGGAGCTCTGGCAATGGGATTTGCACCAGGTACGAGATCAATGCGGAACTCGACTTGGCGTGCTGGGGGTAGACCAGGTAACTCTTCAGGGAATACTTCAGAATAATCCCGAACGACAGGAATATCTGAAATAGACTTACCCTCGCCTTTATCTGCTGTAACATGTGCTAAGAAAGCCACATAGTTCTTCCGCAGAAATTTCCGAGCTTTAAAACAAGACATGAGCTTGAGGCCACCAGACGGTTTCTCACCTTGAACCTGTATGATCTCGCCTGTCGAATGCGGCACAGGAACAATCTTCTCAGAACAAACTATCTCTGCGCGATGGTTGGATAACCAATCCATTCTCACAATAACGTCGAAGCTTCCAAGTTGCATAGGCGTGAGGTCAATAGGAAAAAGATGGTCGTTAAGGTTCAACTGGCAGTTGTGAAGAACAGAATCAAGAATAATGGGTTCACCACTAGCAACTTCTACTGTCAAAGGTTTTCCTAGTTTCGTTCTAGACACGCGAAGCATTGGCTCAAAAGACAATGACACGAAACTCTTATCGGAACCAGAATCGAAAAGAACAGATGCAGGCTGATTATTAATAAAGAACGTACCGTTCACCACATTATCGTCCGCCTGCGCCTCTTGGGCATTCATGTTAAAGGCTCGTCCACGAGCCTGAGCCTGATTCTGATTCTGATTCTGGTTCTGGTTGGCTAGCCTTGGGCACAGGTTCCTGTAGTGGGTCAGATCCCCACAGTTATAACAAGCACCCGGTGGGTATTGTGGTCTTGCAGCTTGACCCTGTTGCTGAGCAGGAGGATGAGCAACTTGTTGAGCCGGGTTCTGAACTGCCCGGTTCTGAGCAAACCGACAAACATCGGCAAGATGACCTGACTTCCCACAGTTAGTACAGAAACGGCACTGATGTTGCGGCTGATGGTGACTGTTGCATCTGTTGCACAAAGGTGCATTCCCTGAATAGGGTTTCTTCGCTGGAGGTTGTGCGGGTTGGTTGGGAGCTGCCTGGTTAGCTTGGACAGTGACAGCATAGTTTTGGGAAGCCTTACGCTTCCTTGACCCTCTCAAAGAACCAGAATTCTTTCCATTCTTGTTTTGACCTTTCTTGCTATCTTCATTGTCAGCCGACTGCTTCTTGCCCTTGTCGCCCTTCCTGTGTACCTTATTCTTCCGGATCTGCGACTCAGTCAATGTCGCTGATAACTGGATCGCCTGACGGAGTGTGGCAGGGTTACTACCAGTAAGGATGTCTTGTACCGAGTCAGGTAGGCCGTCGATGTATCTTTCGATAGCCTTGTCGAGTGGGGTAACCATAGTCGGGCAAAGCAGACTCAACTCCTCAAACCTATCAGTATACGCCCGATGCTCACTACTATCTTGCTTCAAAACATCAAACTCTTTCTCCAAAGCTCGCTGCTCATGACGAGGACAGAATTCCCTCATCATAAGGGCTCTAAGTTCAGCCCATGTCTGTGCGAGAGCAATTTCTGCACCTCGGTCTCTCATAACCCCGTTCCACCATGTGAGAGCCCTCTTCTGAAACACACTTGAAGAAAACTCGACCTTGCGATTATCCGGGCACTGCACGTGGCGAAAAGTATTCTCAATGCTCTCGAACCACTGAAGAAGCCCAGTTGCTCCTTCAGAACCACTAAACTTGAGTGGTTTAGCCTGGTTAAAATCCTTGTATTTGCATGGAACATTGTTGTTGTTGTTGGCCTGGTTCCATTGAGCAAAGAGATTTGGAAATTGAGCAGCCATCTGCTGCGCAATGATTTCTGCCAATTCGGCAGTCGCTATCTGATTTTCGTGTCGAGGAGGCATTCTAAAAGAGGAAAACATGAAAGGAAACGAGTGAGATAATTGGATGAAGAGAATGAGATGAAACAAAATCAACAAAAGCAAAGATGGTGGTCATTTGTCCGCATTACCAAGCAAACAAATGACACACAGTGACTAATCAAAGTAAATGGGTCAAAAATAATGTATCGCGAAGACATGCTCGCCTATAAGTGAACACTCATCCCAGGAATTCCCAGGTAAGCACAACTGGTCTCGCGTCTGATGAGATATATACGAAGTGCTTGCCTAGACAGAAAACCCAGAATACAGGCATTCACCCTTCCAGTTTGCACGTGTTCACATTATTTAAAACCCAAAACCTTGACGAGATTTTGAAAATTCAAAGGGGTTCAAAACCATATAACATAGGGTTCAAAACCTTACAATAGAGGGTTCAAAACCTTGTAATAAATCATTCAAAAACAGATGATTGTTTTTCAAAAATCGTTTCGGAAAATTTGGTTCTTGTATTGATAATCACCTAAGGATCGGTGATGTACATGTTTTAAGATCTAAACACAAGATAACTTGTGTTAGGGTCCTAGAAAGGTTATAGTCTAGGTCAAAGCATTACTAATGACCTAATTCCCTATAACCATTGGCTCTGATACCAACTCTTCTGTCACACCCCGACCGCGTAAAACAACAAATCGCGGCGGAAACATCGGGGCGTGTCATAACAGAATAAATTGTTTCATAACCATGGTATTCAAAGTTGTATCTTATTTATTAAACAAGAGTGTTACATTGTCTTGAACAGTAAACAAAAGAGTTTATAACATAATTAAACAAGTCTGTCTTCGTTTTTAGTCTCTAAGGCACAGGTCCGCCCTAGTGTCATGATCAACATCCTACGGAAAAGCTCCTGAAAACACATGTGAAAATAGGTACGTCAGCATAAAAATGCCTGTGAGATACATAGGTTTTGTGAAAATAGGATTCATGACTTGTGTTTAAGAAAATGTTTAGTCATGAACCTTGTAATTTGCTTTGTCTTGTAAATCATTTGAAAAACGATAAGATCAGTTGATATGTATAAATAAAGGTAAGGTTAAATGAATAACCATGTAAAATGAGTTGTATAAAATAAACTGTTTTGTAAACAATGTCTTGTGAAAAATATGTTATTTGTATAAAATGTAATATGTCTATACTGAAATGGTTTAAATAACGTTGCGCTATGTAATATTATACAAACACTTATATATAGGAAGTACCTGCGGCGTATCCACGATGTTTGTATCATATTACACACGCCTCGTTACTCAAATCACTTACCCAAACAACCACCAATGTAACTTGTTCATGTACAAACCAATTGTCAAGTGTTATTGTGTAAACCATATCAAAATGTCTATGTCCAATGTAAACCACCAAATGTGTATATAAATGTCAAAATGTTTATGTTCAATGTAGATCATGTAATGTGTAACCAAAATGTCATGTATGGTAAGTGAAATATATCAACTAAACCATATGTAAAATGCACAAAAACAAGGTATTGAAGTAAAACATAGTTTAAATCAAAGTTATGTTTTGTGTAACAAATGCATGCTATACTGATACAAACATTTATGCGGTATTGTTAAAATGCATACATCCAAGCCTTGAGACTGTGGCGATAAACCCTTAAACAAATTAAAGGTTTATCTAAGTTATGTATATCGAATTCGGTCATTCCTTCCAATCCAAACAAACCCAGGATTTCAGGAACGGGAGTTGTCAATTCCTATGGTACCACTACCTACTAACGAACGGCGTAGCTAATGTTAATGAATGTATTGTTCCATTGTAAACAAACCAAATGTCATACCCAAAATGTAAGCATGTGAAAACGATGCACTAAGTATGTAATCAAATGAACATACGTAGCCTGAAATGTAAGGTAAAACGATGTACTAAGTAATGCACACAATGGGCACACCTAGCATGAAATGTAATGTAAACCGATGTACTAAGTAATGCACACAATGGGCACACCTAGCATAAAATGTAATGTACAACGATGTACTAAGTAATGCACACAATGGGCACACCTAGCATAAAATGTAATGAAATCATGTACTATGAATGTACTAATAAACATAGCAAGTATATATGATGTGAAAACAGGAAAGCATGAAAGTAACAAGTAGGCACATGTGTTCCACCCCAAAATGTTTGGAAAACAGTAAAAGAGGGGTCTATGTACTCACTTGAGATTACTCAGTAGTCCTGGAGGGACAATCAAATAATGATAGAGATCTCGGAATCAAACGGCACCTAATATAGGTAACTATGTTAATAAACCGGACCTAAATCGGAAGATTGGGTAGCATGAGGGTTTGTAAACCAAACGAGTATTGAGACTCGTGTAGTATGGTTCAACAAAGCCTACATACTAATTGAAACCTAACATAATTGTTTACGACCCATTACGACCCGTTTAGGTAGCTTATGCTACTTTAACGCGTCGTTCGCGTGAAACGCGTTCGGACCGCCTAACTAGCCCTATGACAAGTGTTATATGCCTAAACATGTTACATAATCAGTTATGTGACAAAGGTTTAGGTTACATATGCTTAATTACCAATTATACATGAAAAGGGTATTCTGGTAATTTACCTAAGGCATATAAACTACCTATCATACAACTACTCAAACGATGTGACCATAGGGTATAACCTCGAAAGGTTATTCCCTACCTACTATGGTCACCTAATGTGTTTGGTCGGATCCTAATGATCGACCAAATGGGTCGGGTTCGAGGTATAAGCGATTTATTAGATCGCTTACCCTACGACCCTAGACAACGTGGTAATCAGTAGGCATAGTCCCAAGGGACTATAATCAAACGAACTTCGCATTGACCATAAACTGGTCAATGCAGAAAGTCAAACAAAGTTTGACTTTCAGACTCGAAAGACTCGAAAAGCAATAAAAGAACGAAAGAATACTTACGAAGGGTCCCCGAATGCTAATTTCGATTCAAAAATCTCAGGTATGAAACAATAGTTTCAACTTAGAGTTTCTCAAATCAAAATTCTTGTAAGTTTTGCAATGGGGGCATGGGGTATTTATAGTTTTCGGTCCACCGTTAAGATCGTTTCATGGAAACCGTGCTTTAATCGCATCCGTACAAGTGTTGTAACCTTATGGTGACTAAAAATGATCCTTATCATCTGACTAGGCAATTGAGAATGTGTGGGTGAGAATCAAACAGCTGCAACCTGCTGTTAAAAACACTTAATCTGGTCTGATAGTCGGACGCGGCCCGCTTCAGGATCAGACAAGTATAATGCGGGCCGCCTGGCCTGCCTGATCAGCCAACATGTTTCAGAAATGACAGTTTCAGTCCCTGCACGTGTTTAAGGCCATTTCCGACACTTCTAAGGCCCGTAAAGCCAACTTTAAGGCCCTAAAATGATTCCTAAACATTGTGGACATGAAACATGCTCAAAATATGCCGGATGTTGGTTCGTTTGGTCGTACAAACGCGATGTTCGCTTAATTACGACGGAATGCGCATAAGCACGAAAAACGATCCAAATGACGCAACGAATGGATTTTTAGCAAGCCAAACACTAAAGCATAATATAGTCATGCTTACATAAATTTTTGGATGTCCGGATGTATTCAGAACGTAAGTTATGCGCAAAAGTGCAAACTTGTGCACTTTTTGACACTTTTAGTCCTTGAATGACCCAAAAGTTTATTTTAGTATACCGAACCCCTCAAAGCCTATTTCTAAGCTATGTAAAGGATATTTATGGTATGTTTAACTTATGGTCATGTTCCGGAATGTCTGTTACAGTTCAAATTGGCATACTTTCGCAGTTTGTCAAGTTTAGTCCCTGTAGGCGAATTAACTTGTTTTTGCCATACCAAAGCCTTTAAAACTTATTTCTAAGTTATGTAAAGGTTATTTAAGGTATGTTAAGTATATGTTGATGTTCCGGAGTATTTTTCGCATTAAACTGATTACGTTTACGCATCAGTTTGTGTATAACTCTCCAGAAAGCGATATAGAGTTTTAAATTGGATAAAAGTCAAAACATGAAAAATGTAAAACACAACCAAACAAACATTGGGATCAAATAACATTGTTTTATTGATAACAGAACTGTTCACAATGATTACAAGCACAGATGTTACATAATCCACCCGAGACCCACTAGGGTGCACCAACTCAGTCCGGGTATAAAACCCACAAGAGTGACCAACCTTGCCTCTTTGCATCATTTACAACATTTCCACACACACTCTCCTTTCATCACTAAAACCCTAGAAACACAAACCCTCTTCCCTCATTCTCGGATTCAAACCGGCAACATTAGGACCATCGGACACTCCATTTTATTCGTCTTCTTTACTATCTCGGTGCCTTTCACAACCGGACGTAGTTGACCACTTACAAATTGATTGACTTTTCTGTGTATCTGCCGAGCAAACCAAGGTGAGTTCACACCCTCTACAAAGCATGGGATTCCCAGGGGTCGGGAATTTGGGGTTAAGGAACATGGGTTCCTCGTCCTCCTTGGGTAGGACAGCATTGGTTCAGGAATGTAATTCCTCGTCCTCATGGACAGATAACTCGTACTAGACCAAAACTCTATCACGAAGTCCCTCCTTTTTATATCGACTTAATCGTCGGGCCAATGGCGAGCGGGTCATTAGTTAGATAGCGCTATTTAGGTCTGACAAACCTCACACCGTGCCGCAGAGGACGGGCGTGAACTAATGGATCTGGGGCACGTCAATGATGATAGACATTGACAGTTTCAGGGCACTTAAACATGACTACAGTCAACAGTCGATATGGTAACGAGTCTAGTGTACACATGGGGTAGCCCCCACGGCCGAAATGCCAGATAACTAACCCGGGGTAGCCCCCACGGCTGGATTGCCAGAGTAACCAGGAATAAACAAGTCACGTTTTTAACTATGGGGTAACCCCCACGGCAGGACTCCAGATAAAGGAAACTGTTTTCGAAACAACTTAAAACGAACACCCAACCGTGAACTCACTCAACTTGTTGTTGACTCGTTACTACATGCTTTGCAGGTCTTTAGGTACTTAGCTGGAGCTTGCATGGAGGAGGGTCGTTGTGGGACATGGACGGCTGTGTGCCATGTTAAACCTTGAAACAATTAAACTTATGTTTTGGTTTTAAGACTTATGCTTCCGCTTGCAACTTAAACTATGTTTTGTTTGAACACCAATTGTTTTGGTTGGATTTTTATAACTACTTATATGTTTGTTCAATATGATTGGTGGCTGGATCCTGGTCAGTCACGCCTCCAAGCGGTGGTATTCCGCAGGTGGATTTTTGGGGGTGTGACAGATTGGTATCAGAGCCATTGGTTATAGTGAACTTGGTTTTAATAAGGGAAAGGTTTTATTAAAATCAGACTATAACCTGTACTGTGCTCTACGATCCACAACGACGCTTCACTCCACATGCAAGGCTCGACATCCTAGGTGATATGATCTATGTGTATATTGCCTACTTGTTAGTTACATAGTACATTGCTCATGGTATGCTTGGTTAATATAACTACTGTTGCTTGAACACGTGTGTACTTACTCACTTCTGTCATCGCATTTTCGCGAACCCCTCTCACTCACGTTCCTCTTGATATAAAGATCATGTCTGGACGCATTAACATGACACAAGCCCAGTTGACGGCTCTGATTAACGAACGAGTTGCTGCGGCACTTGCAGCTGCACACGCAGGAGGTATATCCTGCAGTCCAAACTCATTCTAGGATCTTTAGAATCCTACTCTCGTGAACCAACCTTTGTATTAAACTTTGTCTTTCTTTCGCCCACAATAGGTCAGCATGCTCAGCCACCTGTATGCACTT
>JARYGA010049940.1:0-28406 GCA_030545235.1 Helianthus tuberosus
AATGTTGAGTACTAAAGCCAAACCTTGTCACAATGTTGAATTCTAAGGCCAAACCTTGTTAACTTTTTTTTTAAGTCTTACAAAAATGACTAAAATACCGTTAGTAATTAAAGTTTTTAGTCATTTTGTAAAACTTAGAAAGCGCTGGGACTATTAAATAACCAAACTTGTTAAATCAAACAAAAAGAAAGCCCGCCTTTCAGGGGGTCTTCTCCGGCAGAGTCGTCGGATTCTGGCCATATCGGACACGTAAAAATTGTCTTTTTAACTCGTTTTTTTCATTAATGTTTACCTACATCATAATCAAAACTAACAACTCCTTTGTGTCACGTATAAACTTCAAATTATGCTTATACGCTAACCCGTTTAACTCTGAAATTTCCATCATCCTCTCGATCCATTACATCTTCAATTCGAGAATAAATATACGCCTCTTGGCCCGATGCGACCTCATTCCCACACAATTTCACAACCTATTTCGTCTCTACAACTGATCGGAGCCGCGTCGGCATACCATAACTCCGGAGATACAATTCTTGTACATAACATCGCAAAATGGTACGAATATTACATGCTATTTGTTTGTTTTATCATACAGAACCAAAGCCTCATATTTATTTCAACTTACAAAACTGTTATATTCTTAGATCATAAATTTGTTTTAGTTATTTTTATAAATCTTAACTTGATTTATTATTTAGATTAAGTTAAAAAGTTTATTTTATTTGTAAACTCAAAGTCTAAGATTGTCTACACAAGAAAAATGGATTTAATCATATTATTTATCAGATTAAATCACACGGTTGTCAATGCCTCAAGTCGTTGTTTAATGTTAACTAGGTTTTTTTTCGTCGCTCGTTGCGGCGAAACAGAGCAAATGATAATGTAAAACAAACGTTATTTGAAAATGTAGCATGTTGTTTAGAAAGCCAAACCATTATAATCGGTTTAGTTTATTATTGTATCATTTTACGATACCAAATAAATACTTTTATTTTTAAATATGAATTCTTTTTTAATAAAAGTTATACTGATCGAGGGTAAAAATGAATTATAACTACGTACTTAATTTTTAGAAAAAAAAATTAACGAACATAAGTTATTAAAAAATATCGAATTAATTGATAAAGTAAAGATGATTAAAAAAAAGAAAAAAGAAATATTAAAACAAAAATAAATGATAAAAGAGATATGGTTTTCGAAAAGGAAAAAATGTGAATACGTTAAAAGCTACAAGTAAATAGGAAAAATAAAAATATGTTAAAAGTAAATATTAAAAACAATATATTGATATAATAAAATACTAAAAGAGTAATATATTATTTTAAATTTAAAATTACTATTCATGATCATTCGAAAACTATATATATAAAAAATAAAAATATGTTAAAAGTTAAAGGTAAATATTAAAAATATTATATTGATATGATAAAGTATATTTTATTGCTACAAGTATGGAATTATTGAATATTAAAAAAGCTATATATTATTTTAAATTTAAAATGACTATTCATTATCTTTCGAAAACTATACATATAAAACGGTGGAGGCTATAATTAAGAACTAAATTTATTACTCCCACTATTATTTATGGGGTTGTTTGTTTATCTTTTAGTTAAGAACTAAATATATTCTATCTGACACGCGGTTATACATCTCCCCCCCCCCCCCCCCCCCAACTCCAACTTTTTATTTTGTGGTGATTCAAAGTCAGGTTAAAAGCTAATAGTAAATAGGAAAAAATAAAATATGTTAAAAGTTAAAAGTAAATATTAAAAAACAATATATTGATATAATAAAATACTAAAAAAGTTATATATTATTTTAAATTTAAAATTACTATTTATGATCCTTCGAAAAATATATATATAAAAAAATAAAAATATGTTAAAAGTTAAAAGTAAATATTAAAAATATTATATTGATATAATAAAATATATTTTATTACTACAAGTATGGAATTATTGAATATTAAAAAAGTTATATATTATTTTAAATTTAAAATGACTATTCATGATCTTTCGAAAACTATACATATAAAATGGTGGAGGCTATAATTAAGAACTAAATTTATTACTCCCGCTATTATTTATGGGGTTGTTTGTTTATCTTTTAATTAAATGGTATCATTAAGAGGCTACCTCTTAATCTATACTACCTTATAAGCAAACTAGGTTTTCTACCCTTATGACAATTTTACATTATGTACACATCTTCAAGCAACATGTACAAAATGGCCAAGCTATTTTAGAAGGGCTAAACTTGCCCATTGTCCAAAAATTTAAGACACTTTAGGGGTATTTTAGTGATTTTGGAACCATCGTAACCTATAATGTTAAGGTAACATGTGAAGAGTCTAACTCAATTGATTATTGATTAAATTTATTGTATTTCCATAAATTAGAATGAAGGCACCTAGATTTTGCAATTAAAAAAGTTAGAGTTAAGGTGAGGTTTTTTTTATCAAATTTTATATGTTTGTGATCTGTTAATTATCTGTATTCTTGTAAGTGGTTTAACTTTGGAAAATGCTAATCCATATGTTCATTTTGTTTATATGTTTTACATATAAATGTCAATCAAATTGCTTTCAATTTCAAGATTGTTAGTTTATATAATTGTTTAAAAGACTGCCATAGAAGAAAATGTGGTTATAAAAATATTTTGAAAAGTGGACAAAATAACTGCACAATAATGAATTGCATGAATTTGGATATTGAACAAATATGAGATGTTATGAAGTTTTCTAAATTTAATTAAAAAAAATATGGACAAAAAAGTTAATTCATATTGAACTCCATAAAAGCCATAGAACCAATGAACCGTTAATGCTTATTGTTTATTACTAAAACTGCTGCAACTGATCATTTCCCTTGATTAATTTCTTTATGTATGTATGCTAGCAGAAAGTTTATAACCGATGGAGGTTCTCACATATCGTAATTAATGGTGTTAATTCTCATTAAATGGAAAACTACTGTAACTTCTTTTGGCACTTTAATCTTGAGATTTAAACACCCTAAATCATTGTGGTTCATCATATTAACTGATCAAATCCTACCAGCACTCTCTCATTCCCCTTTACTGCTGCCTAGGAACATCCTTTCTGGTTTCCATGTGATCATGCAAACATCATCATGAGTCATGACTTATGAAACCACTCGCAAAATCCTCTATCACTGCAGAATTTCCTCCCAATCTAGATTGACACTACAGTTGCATTAAAAGGCCTCCTCACACGAACCACGGTAGATTATACTCCTTACTCATTAGTATGTTTTTCTGTTACTGAAAGTGCTCGGTACGGTACGGTACGGTTAGAGTGATGGGTTAGGTTTTATCAATGAGAAACTTCATGCTTTAACATCAGCATTTGTAATAGAATTTAAAAATGGATCTGGTATCAGTCGGGACACCCCCCGCAACGAAATTTATAGGACTTTCGTCGCTATTTGTTCGACGAAACATGTGTTTCGTCTAGGTGAGTCTTTCGCCGTGATGGGCTTTCGGCCCAAGTGAAGCCCAACCGTGTCCCAGTTATATTTATGCGACGAGTGTTAGTAGCAAAACCCTAGTTTTCTTTACCAACCATCGGCATCACTTATCTTTCCTCTCAAAGATTTCTTGCCCTGTCATACACGTCCTATCGACCGGTTAGATCCCACCCCACTTCACATTGTTTGGTAACTGTTATGTGTTGGCTGTGATCTTCTGTGAATAAAGGGATTTGTATTAGAAACCATATTCATATGTTGTGTTAATTAGGGATTTGATATCTTAACGTATAAGCCGTTTGATTGGAACATGTATGATAAAGAGTTGATGCTTTATATTCAGTCATATCATTGCTTGGTTGATGATCTTGTTGCCATATGAATATGATTAGTTATCTATGTATACAATTACTGAATAACCGTAAGCACGATGATTGTAGGGTCGCTTATGATTAGGTAATGATTTCGATTGATTGTTTGGCATGATTAGGGATTGCTTGTTTGATCGGTTTTGGGATCTGGGAGGAGTTTACGGGAATGTTGGTGAACAGTTAAGCCAATGTGTGAAACTGTTACAGCCTTGGCGAATAACCATGGGTGTTTCGTCACCCACATAGCCGATGAAACATATAATGATTCGTCACCCACATAGCCGACGAAACATATGATGATTCATCACCCCCCTGCCGATGAAACACTTAGGTGTTTCGTCACTCACCATCCTGACTGTGGTTAGGATAGAAATGATTTTCTTATTCATGAGACCCTATCAAATGCATGTCCATAATGATTAATTGTGATTGAGGAGACACAATTAGATTTCTATGTATAGCACATACATGTGAGTGTCAGATTCGTACGAGTAAAATAATTGTTATGTGTCATTCGGTGATTGTTACATGTATGCACACTATGATTACGATTTATGCATAAACCTTGTGAATGTAAACTGATTTCGCATACATGGATACCATAGGCTGTGACTGTTTAAGTGTGAACAAGTAATTAATCATACCGAGCAAACCAAGGTGAGTTCACTGCTCTTTTTCCAAGCATGCGTCCCAGGTTGGGACATCTGGTAAAACGTTCCGGGGAGGAATGTCGGGTAATGGGTTTGACTGGAATGTTAAACCTGGGCTGTTGGTTAATACACGTCTATATCTATCACTCAAGTCCCTCCTACCGATTGTTGCTTGTAGGGCAACGGGGTATTAGTTAGTAGCGCTACTTAGGTTTGGCACCCTCACACCGCACCGAGGAGGTCGGGAGTGAACTAATAACCCCCATCTTAACCAATGCTTTGATAGAGGCATTGGGGTTTAGGGCAAATAATCTAGAGCCATCGACGGTAAGCGTGTGATTAACAACAATGAATTTGTGAAACGTTTTAATCTGGTAACTGGTAACTAAACACGTTAACAAACTTTGAACTCACCAGTGTAGTGTCGTCTGACACACTTGTCTGCATGCTTGCAGGTCGTTAGATTCTTGGACATGGAACTTGCAATCTGAGAGTGCTGGAGTGGTAATGGGTCATAAATCTTGGATATTTATTCTTGGTTTAGCACATTGTTTTGAAACACTTGAACAACAAATAATTTTATGCTTCCGCTGAATGTTTACATTGGTTTTAATTTATGACTTGGGATTATGTTATGAAATGAATCAAATATTTTGTTTAAATATCTATCTATTCATAGTTCAACGTGATTGGTGGCTTGGATCCTGGTACGTTACACGTACCGCAGTGTTTCCGCATGTGGTATTTTGGGGGTGTAACAGTTTGGTATCAGAGCCACTGGTTAAAGTGAACTAGGTTTTAAAACGTTTTATAAAACCAGACTATAACCGAACAACTTCGAAAATTGACCATGACACTCAGCTCCAGATTGGAAGGTTCGTCTCCTGTTTACTTTATGCATTACTAGCGTAGTAGTTACACACACACGACTTGCATGAAACAACATATTTGACACCTTGATGTGATTACCTGTGCTGCATGTCTTAGTGGAGCTAGGTAGTGTGGCGCTACCCTTTGACTCTTGTGATTATTAATCCTGGAATGCTTTTTGTGTTACTATTTGAATATGGGGGAAACTTTTAGCGCAAGTTAAGAGGCACTGAGATGAGCATGCAAATTGCCTCATTATTACGGGTGCACACATAATAATAATGCGAGGTGCATGTGAGTCCCAGTGAGGCTTAACGAGTGTGAGAAGGGTTCTACCCTATTGTTTGGTGTAAACTATGTAGTTTTTGGATGTCAACGTGATATTTGACTCCTGCCTTATCTCGATCCTTAAACTTGTTCCCTCTCTATATATAGAATCATGAGCAGACGAGGCCATGGACGTGGACACATTGCTATGACCCCGGCTGAGTTGACAAATTTGATCAACACCCGTGTGGCTGAGGCATTAGCAGCCTACCAAGCTGGTACGATATGTGCCAAATCTTCTTTATTCTTGTGTCGCGTACACAACTCTTACCCTTGTGTTGTATTTCCTTTCATCCATTAGGTCAGCCAGCGAATCAGAATAAAAACAATTCGCCTGCTTGCACGTTTAAGACGTTTATGGATTGTAAGCCACAGAGCTTCAGTGGGACTGAAGGGGCTGTGGGGTTACTTCGATGGTTCGAGAAAGCTGAGTCAGTGTTTGCTATGTGTAATTGTCCCGTGGGGGACCGTGTGAAGTATGCTACAGGCACTTTGGAGGATGGTGCCTTAACTTGGTGGAATGCCCAGGTGCAAATGTTGGGCATCGAAATGGCTAATGCAACGACTTGGGATGATTTTAAGAAGTTGATGCGGGAAGAGTACTGTCCTCGTGACGAGATTCAGAAGCTCGAGAACGAGTACTGCGATTTGAAGATGGAAGGATCCGAGATCGAGGCTTACACGAAACGATCTCATGAACTAGAAATTTTGTGCCCTAACCTGTCTCGACCTCCACATCGACGAATTGAGTTGTATCTCAAGGTCCTAGCACCAGCTGTAAAGGGGTATGTCACTGCTGCAAACCTTAACAATCTGCCGCAGATCATCCGTTTGGCACATAAGATTACTGACTAGGAGGTCGAACGCCGCCACGTGTTTCTGCTACTACCTCTGCTGCTACAGCTATCACACCTGCTAGTGATAACAAACGAAAATGGAAAGATGATGACAAAGCAACCAGTGCCAGTCAATCTCAGAAAAGGCCTGACAACAGTAATACCCATAGTTTCAGCCAGTCGTCCTCAGTTAACCAAGGCCAGGGCATCAATCAGAGTCAAGGCTCCTATGCTGGTAGGAAGCTAAAGTGCAACAAGTGTGGGTATCATCATCATGGATCATGTGTTCGGGCTTGCCACAGGTGTGACAAGGTGTGCCATATGGCAAAGGACTGTAGAGCTCCGCACCCAAAGCAGCAGCAGCAGCAAAACCAGCAACAGAATCAGCAGCATCAGCAGCAGCAAAGGCAACAGCAACATCAGAACCAAGGCTTTAAGAAGGAGTGTTATCAATGTGGGGATGAGGGTCATATTAAACGGGATTGCCCTCAGCTGAACCAGAATGCCAACGATAACAACAACCGCCAGAACAACAATAACAATGCTGGGAACAACAACAATGGCAACAATGGGGGCAATGGTGCTTGAGGAAGGGTATTTACGATCGGTGCTGGTGATGCTAGGAATGATGGCAATGTCGTGACTGGTACGTTTTCTGTGAACAATCTCTTTGCTTCTGTGTTATTTGATTCCGTTGCCGATTGGAGTTATGTGTCCCTAGAGTTCAGTCAACGCTTAGGATTAACTTCAACACCTTTAGAGGTTAAGCATGTAGTAGAATTAGCCGATGGCAAAACGATTGAAGCTTCACATGTCCTTTTTGGGTGTAAATTAGATCTTATGGGTCAAGTTTTTGACATTGACCTCCTTTCCATTACCCTCGGTAGTTTTGACATAGTGGTTGGTATGGATTGGTTGTCTAAGCATCAGGCTGAGATTCTATGTAAAGAGAAGATCATACGTATTTCTCTCCCCAGTGGAGAATCTCTATCAGTTCAAGGGCATCGCAGTGGTGCGATGGTTGGTATCATCTCAGCTATGCACGCACAGAAGTGTCTACGAAAGGGGTATCCTGCTATTCTAGCACTTGTGACTGATTCTTAGCCTGAAGAGAGAAAGATCGAGGATCTGCCAGTTGTACGTGAATTTGCCGATGTATTTCCTAAGGAACTACCTGGTTTACCTCCTCATCGCCAAGTGGAATTTCAGATTGACCTTGCGCCAGGAGCGGCCCCAATTGCTCGTGCTCCTTATCGTTTAGCACCTGGAGAGTTGCAGGAGCTAGGGCTGTAAACGAACCGAACGTTCGGTGAACAGTTCATGAACCGTTCGGCGGCAAGTTCGTTTATGTTCGTTCGATAAGCTTAACAAACGAACATGAACAAAAAATTTCGTTCGATAAGCTTAACTAACGAACATGAACAAATGTCTCGTTCGTTCGACTGCGTTCGTGAACGTTCGGTAATATGTTCGTTTATGTTCGTTCGTGTTCATTCGTTTATGTCTATTCGTGGTCGGTTTTTATGTTTATTTTTCTAAAATTTTTTAATGTTTTATTAATTTTTTACTTACCCCATATGTATTAATTCCCTCTCTCTGGCCCTCTCCCTCTTTTGATATCACGCTCCTTCATTCAGCTTATCTCCAATCGATTGAACCCAATATTATCCATCCCTTCAATCTTTAAATGGTTATATTTAACTACTTTCGTTGTGTACAATGTTTAAGATTAACGGGGCTTTTTTTAATTTTCAAAATTAAAGTTCATTTGTGTTCGTTTGCGTTCGTGGTTAGTGTTCACGAACTGTTCGTGAACAACCAAAATTCCTTAACGAACGAACACGAACACAAACTTCTGTTCGTCATGTGTTCGCGAACAGTTCACGAACATCCAAATTTCCTTAACGAACGAACACGAATATAGCCTTGTTCGTGTTTGTTCGGTTCGTTTACAGCCCTAGCAGGAGCTGTCTAATCAACTGCAATAGTTATTGGACAGAGGCATTATTCGACCCAGCTCTTCGCCTTGGGGATCCCCAGTTTTGTTTGTAAAGAAGAAGGACGGATCCTTTCGCATGTGTATTGATTACCGGGAGCTCAACAAGGTGACTATCAGGAACCGCTATCCGTTGCCACGCATCGACGACTTGTTTGACCAGTTGCAGGGGTCAAGTTTTTACTCGAAGATCGACTTAAGATCGGGCTATCATCAGATGAGAGTCCGAGAGGAGGATGTTCCTAAAACAGCTTTTCGAACGCGGTATGGGCATCATTTGTTTTTAGTTATGTTGTTTGGGTTGACGAACGCGCCAGCGGTTTTCATGGATCTCATGAACCGTGTATGAAAACCGTATCGCGACGACTTCGTTATCGTGTTTATCGACGACATTCTGATCTATTCGAAGAGCAAGGAAGATCACGAGCGGCACTTACGTCTTATTTTGGAGCTCCTGAGGAGGGAGCAACTCTACGCGAAGTTTTCCAAGTGTGACTTCTGGATTCGAGAGGTACACTTCCTTGGCCACATTGTTAATGAATTGGGGATTCATGTGGATCCTGCGAAGATTGATGCTATCAAGAATTGGGCGGCACCAAAGAATCCTTCGAAGGTGCGACAATTTCTTGGTCTCGCTGGGTATTATCGACGATTTATCAAGGATTTCTCGAAGATCGCTCAACCTCTTACCTCGTTGACACAGAAAGGCGTGGTGTATTCTTGGGGAAAAAAGCAGGAGGATGCTTTCCAACTTTTGAAACAGAAACTCTGCAGTGCACCGATTTTATCTCTACCTGAAGGAACGGAAGATTTTGTGGTATATTGTGATGCTTCCATTCAGGGTCTCGGTTACCTGTTGTTGCAACGCGAGAAGGTGATAGCCTACGCCTCGCGACAATTGAAGGTTCACGAGAGGAATTATACGACACATGCCTTAGAGTTGGGAGCCGTGGTGTTTGCACTCAAAATCTGGAGGCACTACCTGTACGGTACTAAATGTACTATTTATACGTACTACAGGAGCCTTCATCATATCTTTGACCAGAAGGAATTGAATATGCGACAGCGTCGCTGGGTATAACTTTTGAATGACTACGATTACACCATCAAGTATCATCCGGGTAAAGCTAACGTGGTAGCTGATGCCCTTAGTCGGAAGGAAACGAAACCAAAGCGTGTGCGAGCCTTACAGCTCACTATTCACTCAAATCTACCTGACCAGATCTGTTCGGCTCAGACCGAAGCATTGAAGGAAGAAAACTATGAAGCTGAGTATTTACGGGGCACGGAGAAACGACTAGAGAAGAGATCAGATGGCATTTACTATTTTATGGAGCGGATATGGATTCCGTTGTTTGGCAACCTAAGAGATCTTGTGATGGATGAAGCGCACAAGTCTCGATACTCTGTTCACCCAGGTTTGGATAAGATGTAAGCTCACATCGCGACTTATATGAGTAAATGTTTGACCTGCTCGAAAGTTAAAGTGGAATATCAGAAACCGTCTGGATTGCTGCAACAACCAGAAATACCCATGTGGAAATGGGAGCAAATCGCAATGGACTTTGTCACTGGGCTACCTAGAACTCAAAACGGGAGCGACACAATTTGGGTGATCGTTGACCGTCTCACGAAGTCAGCGTACTTTCTAGCAATCAAGGAAATGGATAAGTTCTCACAATTAGCTGTTGTTTACCTCAAGGAGGTGGTTTCTAGGCACGGGGTGCCAACTTCTATTATCTCTGACCATGTCCCGCGTTCATTTCGGATTTGTGGCAGTCGATGCACAAATCGTTTGGCTCGCGTCTTGACATGAGTACTGCTTATCACCCACAGACGGATGGTCAAAGTGAGCGAACCATCCAGACACTTGAAGACATGCTGCGAGCATGTGTGATTGATTTTGGTAAGGGCTGGGAGAAACATTTGTCGTTGATCGAGTTCTCCTACAATAACAGTTACCACACTAGCATTCAGGCAGCTCCGTTTGAAGCGTTGTACGGTCGGAAATGCCGTTCCCCTCTCTGTTGGGCTGAGGTGGGTGACAGCCAAGTCACAGGCCCAGAACTTGTCCTTGAAACTTCTGAAAAGATAGTACAGATCAGGAACCGTATGGCAGCAGCGCGCGACCGTCAGAAAAGTTACGCTGACAAGCGTAGGAAGGCTTTGGAATTCACAGTTGGTGATCGTGTTATATTGAAGGTCTCACCCTGGAAGGGTGTGGTGTGTTTTGGAAAACGCGGCAAGCTTAACCCTCGTTATGTTGGACCATTTAAAATTCTGGAGCGAATTGGTAAAGTGGCCTACAAGTTGGAGTTTCCTGCTGAGTTAGGTAACGTCCATGATGTGTTCCATGTGTCGCAATTAACGAAGTGTTTGTCTGATGAAACACTGGTGGTACTGTTTCAAGAGCTGAAGATCGACGACAAGTTGTAGTTTGTTGAAGAACCAATAGAAATTAAGGACCGGGAGGTCAAGGTCCGTAAGCACAGCCGTATTCCGATCGTGAGAGTTCGTTGGAACTCAAGACGCGGACCAGAGTTCACATGGGAACGCGAGGATCAGATGAAGCTCAAGTACCCACATTTATTCCCAGATGACAAGTCCAAACCTAGCAAATCTAAATCTAATGCAACTAGTGAATTTTGGGACAAAATTCCAATTCAAGTCGGGGATGATGTGGCACCCGCGGAAAAACCACAGTCATCCTGATCTAACACTGTACTGCTTGTCAAATTTCGGGATGAAATTTCTTTCAAGTTGGGGATGATGTGACAACCCAAGATTTCAAGCTCGTATTACTTGTTCGTTATGTTGTTTGACAATTAGTTTTATTTTATGTAAAGTGAGATTGTTGGAAAGATTAGAGTTTTGCTAATTAGTGAATTTGTTTGTGTAACTGTGCAATGTTATTGATTAATGAAACTAATTAGTGAATTTGTTTGTGTAACTGTGCAATGTTAGTGATTAATGAAAGATCTGGATAACTCATTAGCTGTTTAAGGAGGACCCGACGAAATATATAGGACTTTCGTCGCTATATGTTCGATGAAACATGTGTTTCGTCTAGGTGGGTCTGTGTTTCCTCTAGGTGAGTTTTTCGCCGTGATGGGCTTTCGGCCCAAGTGAAGCCCAACCGTGTCCCAGTTATATTTATGCGACGAGTGTTAGTAGCAAAACCCTAGTTTTCTTTACCAACCATCGGCAGCACTTATCTTTCCTCTCAAAGATTTCTTGCCCTGTCATACACGTCCTATCGACCGGTTAGATCCCACCCCATTTCACATTGTTTGGTAACTGTTATGTGTTGGCTGTGATCTTCTGTGAATAAAGGGATTTGTATTAGAAACCATATTCATATGTTGTGTTTATTAGGGATTTGATATCTAAGCCGATTGATTGGAACATGTATGATAAAGAGTTGATGCTTTGTATTCAGCCATATCATTGCTTGGTTGATGATCTTGTTGCCATATGAATATGATTAGTTATCTATGTATACAATTACTGAATAACCGTAAGCACGATGGTTGTAGGGTTGCTTATGATTAGGTAATGATTTCGATTGATTGTTTGGCATGATTAGGGATTGCTTGTTTGATCGGTTTTGTGATCTGGGAGGAGTTTACGGGAATGTTGGTGAAGCCAATGTGTGAAACTGTTACAGCCTTAGGAATAACCATGAGTGTTTCGTCACCCACATAGCCGACGAAACATATAATGATTCGTCACCCACATAGCCGATGAAACATATGATCATTCGTCACCCACCTGCCGACGAAACACTTAGGTGTTTCGTCACTTACCATGCTGACTGTGGTTAGTATAGAAATGATTTTCTTATTGATGAGACCCTATCAAATGCATGTCTATAATGATTAGTTATGATTGAGGAGACACGATTAGATTTCTATGTATAGCATATACATGTGAGTGTCAGATTCGTATGAGTAAAATAACTGTTGTATGTCATTCGGTGATTGTTACATGTATGCACACTATGATTACGATTTATGCATAAACCTTGTGAATGTAAACTGCTTTCGCATACATGGATACCATAGGCTGTGACTGTTTAAGTGTGAACAAGTAATTAATCATACCGAGCAAACCAAGGTGAGTTCACTGCTCTTTTTCCAAGCATGCGTCCCAGGTTGGGACATCTGTTAAAACGTTCCGGGGAGGAATGTCGGGTAATGGGTTTGACTGGAATGTTAAACCTGGGCTGTTGGTTAATACACGTCTATATCTATCACTCAAGTCCCTCCTACCGATTGTTGCTTGTAGGGGAACGAGGTATTAGTTAGTAGCGCTACTTAGGTTTGGCACCCTCACACCGCACCGAGGAGGTCGGGAGTGAACTAATGACCCTCATCTTGACCAATGCTTTGATAGAGGCATTGGGGTTTAGGGCAGATAATCTGGAGCCATCGGCGGTAAGCGTGTGGTTAACAACAATGAATCTGTGAAATGTTTTAATCTGGTAACTCGTAACTAAACACGTTAACAAACTTTGAACTCACCAGCGTCGTCTGACACACTTGTCTGCATGCTTGCAGGTCGTTAGATTCTTGGACATGGAACTTGCTATCTGGGAGTGCTGGAGTGGTCATGGGTCACAACTCTTGGATATTTATTCTTGGTTTAGCACATTGTTTTGAAACACTTGAACAAAGAATAATTTTATGCTTCCGCTGAATGTTTACTTTGGTTTTAATTTATGACTTAGGATTATGTTATGAAATGAATCAAATATTTTTTTTAATTATCTATCTATTATTAGTTCAACGTGATTGGTGGCTTAGATCCTGGTACGTCACAGGTCCCACGGTGTTTCCGCATGTGGTATTTTGGGGGTGTGACATTCATGAACCTGCAAATTTATATTTGAATGATTGCATATTATTCTTGTTATGTTTTTATAGTTGAATTTGCAGTTTAGAAGCTTATGTCTACCAGAATCAAGTTTAGTTTCAACGGATTCTCTCTGATTTTATCTGTCGACGCCTTTATTATAGCAAATACGTATATATCCTAGATGTGATGGAAGTTGTTTTGAAGGGAGTTTATTCCTAATTTGTATATTGTTTATTGGTTATTGGTTTTTCATATTATGTTTGAATACATTTTGTAGTAATTGGTTGGGGTTAGATATTTAGATTAGAGCACTTAATGTTGTGGTAAATTGAATTAGAGGAGGTACTTGTTGTTGTTGCCAATAATAGAGGTTAGAGAAAACAGAACCAAATCGCAATCAAGTTAACTACAGTTCTACGTCGATTTTGAATTTTGTTGCCGTTGTATAAAAAAACAAATCACAATCGAGTTACATAAGTTTGTGGTTATACTCCAACGCAACACATGACGGGTAAAAGTTCAATTCTATTCTATTCTAGTATAATACAAAAGGGATGGAGAGGAATAGTGCCAGACAGCTGTCTGGCACCTCCCCATTAGCCCTGGAAAATTACGCTTTTGCCCACATTTAAAATTACGGCCTTGCCACCGATTGTGCTAGGCAGCTGCTTGTCACTTCCTCATTGGCCATGACAAATTACTAGGGGTGTTAATTTATGACACGACCTGAAAACACGACACAAACCTAACATGAAATTAGTGGGTTTGGGTGTGAATTCCTTGCAACAACTGTTGATGTGTTGCAAAATACACTCACTTACGATTCATGCCCTCCGACTATTTTATCATTATCCTCAAGCACGGCGACACACGATTCTAGGGCAATTATCAACTAGAAAAGGTGCTTAGGATCGAAGATCAATCATAAAGTTCAAAGCTTTGAGAAGATTTGCAACCCGTAGTCGATCTTTTAGTTTTTCTATGATTATACTTGTGATGAACATGACGTCTTCTGTTTTTATTCGGTGTTTTGAACTTCCAAACATGATTAGAGGCTAATTTTCTAAAGCCGCCTTGGTTTGATAAACTTTTGAAATTGTTTTGACTTTTCGGTTTGACTTTTCTTTCAAGTTGTATTTGAATTAAAATAGTTCTGAGTTGTTGCTGATTATGATCATTTGTGCTTATGTATTGTTGTTATTACTTGATTACTTATTATTATTGATGTGTTTGGAAAGAACAGATTCACCCTAAACATGTTAAAATCAACTACTAGTTCATTTATTGTGCTAGGATATGAGTTTAATATTTGCAAATAAATACTGATTATAAAATTCACAAATAGAGAGATATTATCATAAATTGTTTTCTAATGATTCATATATTTAAAAGTTTTACAAAAATGACTTTACAATCTCTCCCTCAGCCGATCGCTCACTAGAGCTATTCGTACAAAAGAGAATGTGTGTGAAGTGATGAATAGATCACTAACAAGTGTGATCTATTTATACACGTACTAAAGCTATGTTCGTGATGTTAGCTGACATCACCCTGATAGTAACATCTAACATTCCTAACAGAAAAGATCCTCCGCAAACATCTGAGCAATCTTATCCACTGTTCTAGGCTCTTCTGAACACTGTTGGAATAAAGTACTATTACATTGAATAAACCCTGTCTAAGCTAAACACTAATACAGTTGTCCAAATATCTGTTTGGCCTAATAGATGTTTGGCCTTCTTTATCCGGCCTTTGCTTGATCAGGGCTTTGGTCTTCACAGCAGATGTTAGCATTCAACAGTCGTTGTACCCATGAACAGAGGTTCCAAGTCTTCAACAGATGTTAGACATGCTCTTGAACAGATGTTCTGAATATGTGTTCAAGATCCACTATATTTGGGGAGAGAACTGCTCCATTAACGGTTTATTTCTTGATCTGAGAGTCATGTTTTGGCTTTTAGATATCATCTGTTCTTTTTTTAGGTCCAACAATCTCCCCCTACAACAGATGATGCCAAAACATATGTTTATTTGATCAACTTTTATTCTCTCATCAACTGTTCTCTTATTTGACCTTTGAGTTTGTAATTTAAAGTCAAGAGAAACAGTGTCTTCTGGGTGTCTTTCCAGTGGTAGACTTATTAAGTCTTGGAGATCTTCAATTTTTAGGCCCGAGACACTTTTCATTGTGATCTTTTCCAGTTCTCCACTAGCCCTGAGTAAAGTCAGTTCATGTGTGTCTTTGTTTGACTTCCATTTTAAAAACTTTTAACTAGGGAGATTTGCTGGGACCAGAGTTACGTTATTGCTGATGAGTTTGGAGAAACTGGTCTTCCCATGATTGTGCAGGCTAGATCTTCCTTTCTAGTACCCTTCTTCAAATTATATTTCTTTTTGAGAAATTTCCTTGCAGATTTTTCTCTGATTCTTGCTGAAGGAAATTCAGAAGGATTTATCATTGTCTTAATAGGGAAGACTAGTTGCTCAAGCTCTGATCTTTTTGGTAATGAGGGATCCTTTTCTCTTTGGATTTCTAACTATTGGTAGCTCTCTAAGGTTGTTGACTCATTCCATTTTGCCAGAGTCTTCATGGTGCCTTTGTTTGGAGCTACCAGTTCTTCTTTCATTCTTCTCATTTTCAAAGCCCTTTTTATCATTAGGTTTTGCCATCTTTCTAGTTTGGGGCGGAAGTAGTGATATTGGGATATAGCTTTAACTTTTCTATCCTTATTGTTTCATCTAGTAAAGATTATGTTGGCCATCCATTGAATTGATCCTTCTCAGCTTCATATGGTTTTATTACCATAATGTGGTTGAGATAATCTTATCTGAGCAGCTTTTTGAGATCTGCATCATATATTGGATCATGTGATAGATTCCTACAAATCATGTTGGCATAGCCTCTAAGTGTTTCGACCTTCTTGTACTCTTCAGTGAGAATCTGAAGGATTTGCTTATCATCTTTTCCTTAATTTCTTTCAAGGACCATTCTTCTAGCCTACCTTTTCATTAACTCCAGGTATTCTTCTACACTAGCTAGGTTGGTAGTACTTGTAAGAGGTGATGATGAAGGAATAGATGGTGTGGTGATTTTAGTGGAAAAAGTGTTGGTAGGAGAAGTGCTCATTTTTCTTTTCCTTGTTTGTGGGATAGGAGGAAGTGATTTGATGAGAGGTGATATTGTAACATGTGTTGGTCTTTTGGAAATACCAATAGATGTTTGGGTGATAATGGTTTGGGATGGAATGGATGTGGCAATGGTTTGTGTGGTAAGTGAGACAGTGGTTTGAGTGGTAAGTGGAGCAGTGGTTTAAGTGGTGGTAGCTGTGGTTTGATGAGTGAACGGAACAGTGTTATAAATAATCTTAGCCTTTTTAGCTGGATTTGCAGGTAGAAGTTTTCTCAGGCTATCACTACTCTTCCCCTTTTTGGCATCATCAGTTGAGTGTCTGGGGATTGGAGCATCACCTGTTGCTAGAAGAAGATACTCTTTTATGACCTTGAGTTGTGCTTAGGCATCTGTAAACCTAGCATCAACCATATTTCTTATCATCTACATTTGTAATTTATGAGCAGCTTCTGCAAACTACTTTTGTAGTTGGAGATAAGTTTGGGCATAAAACCAAACTTTTTCTACAAGTTCTGCATTTATGGGAGGTGTAGAGTTTTGTACCAAAATTGTTTATGATGTGCCTTTGTACATTCACTCATAATGAATTACGCATTTAATTACAACTATTTTATTGAATTGGTACTTCAAAAACGAGAAGAATTATTTGAAGAGACTGAATACAGTTTCTTGAGTCATATTTACCCTACCTACTAATTCTAAAAATGTAAATTACGCTTTGTGTAATTACAAATATTAGTCGTAAAACTTAAACTCCTTTTTGTTTTCCACTTTACCATTATATCTATCTATTTTGAAATCACAAAATCTCAAGTTTCATCATCATAAAGCGTTTTGTAAAATAAAAGATTACATCCATATTTCACAATCTTAGACTTAATGCAGAATATTATAGTTTTATCCCATCATAATAAACAATATTTAGGTGGAGAGTATAATTAAGAACTAGATAGGGAATGTTTGATGATGATGAAGAAGAGGATCACGCGAAAAGAAGAAAGGCATCAATCATCACTAGAAGCTTCCGACTTTTGTACTTATTGAAAAGAAAGAAAGGCATCATCACAAGAAGCTTCCGACTTCTGTACTTGCTTCATACGGTCGTCAATGCCTCAAGTCGTTGTTTAATGTTTATGGTGGAGCCTATAACTAAATTTATTACTCCCACTGTTATTTAACTAGAATTGAGGCCCCCCGCGTTGCGGGGTGAGGACGTAAAACGATGCTACTAAAGATGGGGGCGTAAAAACATGCTAAGTAGCAACCTAACGACAACTAAAACCAAGAAAAAAAACATAAAAAACACGAATTTACAACACCAAGTGACGTAAAACGTAGATGAACTCATATCGCCCGGGCGTGGGGCATAAAAACACCAAGCCAATGATAAAAAACGGGGAAAGGCGTACAAAAAATACAAATGTATAAGACCAAATGACACAGAGTCGAGTGGTTAAAAGAAAAAAAAATATGGTCAACTTTAATATTTACACTAAATTAACAATAAAATAAGTTTAAAATTGAAAAATTAATAAATCCATCATTTGGTTTTTACAACTTAAGACTTATTTGTGGAGAAGAGCGGCCAGCAACTAGTGGATGGCATTCACTAGGTTGCTTTATTATTTTTTTGGTTGTTCTGTTTTTGAACTTGATATCTATACAACTGAAAGCGTATTTTAGTATTAAAAGGGTATGTTTTGGAGTGGTTTTGATGTTGGTTGCATTAACAAGCAAAATCAAAGTGTTCGGGTTGAAAACCTAGCAAGCCGCTTCTACTTGACTTTAGTAAAGTTACAGTAGAGTTCTTAAGTTTTGGTATTTATCTGGATGTAATTTTTATTAAAATTTTGTTACGAGTAGTATGTGCAAGTAACCGAACATAAACGTACATATTATCAAACTAAAAAATATTCGGTTTAGCGCGACACAATCACACAACACATATAGAATATAAAGCTAGTAATATTGTAGAGATTGTTATATAAAAAATTGGAGTTCAGATGCTGCTTGGAGGTCCCGTCCCCTAAAGCTGATAGGGATTTACGCGTCCAATAATAACTTTTAAAGTGACAAAACTGTTTGGTAGGGAAAGCCAAAGGTGGGAAACTTCTTCCCTCTAACTAACTGCGTTGACTGACGAAGACTTGGTCTTGTTCTTCATCAAACAAACAAACAGTCCCTATCTATAAATACCCTCTCACACACTCTCATTCTTCATTCACCTTCTCTTTCGTTCTACTTTATATATCAACATCATCATCATCATATATACAAGTCACAGAAAGAAATGCAGCAAAAGATTGTGGTGAAGGTGAGCATGGGCAGCGACAAGAAAACCCGTAAAGCTCTGAAGATTGCGGTTAGCATATCCGGAGTTGTATCCGTGTCTTTCGTTGGGTCAGATAAAGACCAGATAGCGGTGACCGGGGACGGTGTCGACTCGGTTGAATTAACAACCTTACTAAGAAAAAAGGTTGGATACACAGAGCTCGTAAGTGTCGGCCCGGTGGAGGCAAAGAAAGAAGAACCCAAGGCCACCGTGCAAGTTGATCCTTATCAGTACTACTATCAGAGCTATGGCGTGCCTTCTTATTATTATTATTATTGATTGAGATCTGATCACAAACTCATGAAAACAGAGGTTAAAATAGATTACAAAATTTTGGTTGGTTTCCTTCAGTTCAGTTGGTCCCCCTTTTCTCATGTAAATACTGTTCTAGTTTCTTCTATCGACAAAACCTATCTTATATTTTGATGGAAGAAAATACAATAAAACTAAAGCTTTATCATGAAACCAAGATTGATTATGATGTTCCTTTCTACATTCATAATGAACTGCGCATTTAATTGCAACTATTTTATTGAATTGGTACTTCAAACACCAGAAGAATGATTTGAAGAGACTGAATCGATCGAGTTTCTTGAGTCATATTTACCCTATTTCTAAAATGTAAATTATGCTTTGTGTAATTACAAATATTAGTCGTAAAACTTAAAACTCCTTTTGGTTTTCCACTCACATATCATCCTTTAACTGCATTTGCCAAATTGTTATTCAAACTCATTATAATCCAAATGGAAGAAGTGAAGAACAAAGGGATCATATTGAACAATTATGTTGATGGCTTCCGCAACAAATTCCACATGCTTCATGAATTTCTCGTAACACTATAATTGGTCAAGTTGAAAAAATGGTCTAACACATAAATTTATTAGTGGCGACTTTCTTTACCAAAATCAATCAAACTTTGCTTCCTTCTCACTCTCTGATGTTGTTCTAATAAACAATCACTTGCAATTTGCATAAATCATAATCTTTTACGATCGATTCAGTTGACGTTTGCCATTTCATAACATACAAGTACGCAATCTACACCAATATAAATCGGTATTGAGGGATATGAACAAGATTTATATACATACACCAATATTGGAGTATGGTAGTTAGGGTTTTAGCATTGAGCCCATGGGTCTAATCATCTGTATATATTATAATATATCGAGATGATTAGGCCCATGGGCTCAATGCTAAAACCCTAACTACCATACTCCAATACAAGCTGCTTCATTTTTCCAATAAAAAATAACAATTGTTGTTCTTCAATACTTGACATTAGTTCTGTCTACGGCTTCCACTGCTTTAATTTCTTGGTTCCTGGAATAATAACACACGGTCCGCAAAATCCCAATCAGCCATGGTAAGAGGAAACAAGAAAGAAGGGTTGCAAGTCGACAACCGGCGACCATTGTCGAGCACGGTGTATCTAAGAGAAATGGTGAAGGCCGGTGACCGTGGCCAGGCGGCAATCTTCGAAAGAGGGAGAGATGATCGAACTGTGGTCCAACGAGAACAAACAATAAGAAAAAAGAAGAATTGAAGGGAAGATTCAATTTATTCACGAATGTGAAAATTGGTTGGAATAATCAGATGAAATCCAAGTTGTGGTTTCAGGAAAAAAAAAAAATAATGGCATGGCAGTGGATGGGATTGAGATTGTTAACAGGTGCAAAATGGAATTCAAGAAATCAAAGAGATCCCAAAACATGATGTCATCCACAATGAGTAAAAATGAAAATTCCATGTAGGTCCGTTTTTCTCTCTCGGAGGATCCGATACGAAAACCTATTCCCTGTTTATCACAAACACGATCGCGGGTGCGGAATCCCCGTGACGGTGCAAACCGAACAAAGTAGAACACACACGCGTAACCAAAGATTTAATATCTATTGATTAGGGATGAGTACAACCACAAACATATACAAACAATGTTTTACAGACTCTCTCAAGTCTCTCTGTTCTCACCGATGACTAAAACTGTTAACATCTGTGCTATATATATTGAACAATGACGAAAACCCACTTGACGAAATCCATGTGTGACGAAATCAGGGATTTCGCCATACACACATAATGACGAAAACAGGAGTGTTCGCCATATCACTTTTGACGAAATCAGGAGTTCGTCTAGTATGGAATATGAAGATTGTTAAGTTTAGTCGAACTTGTGACGTCATCATGACATCATCATGATGATGTCATGATGATGTGTCAGTGGAACGGTTCACGGCTCTTCGTGCTTCGCGTGTCGATCTCTGGGGCGTACGACGGAGGAATGTCGCAACGTCGGACTTGTGCCGGACATAACCGTGTCGAACCGAACCGAGTCGCGTCCACATAAACTGTACCAACAAACTCCCCCTTGGACGCTACTCGTGATGGTTCGTTCTTTACATTGTCGGATCTTTAAAAGGTCTTCACATGACACAATCAGGGAGTGTATCAACAAACTCCCCCTTGAACGATACTCGTGAATCTTTTGAACTTCAAAACTTTAGATCCTTGTGGTGTTGAAAAGTGGTCAGTTGCAATTTGATCATCTTGATCTTCAGATTGCATCACTGTCGTGTCTTCACTTTATGGCTTGTCGTCTGACACATTTTCTTCGTCTTTAGCTGGATTGAATGCCGCATCTGCACATACAACAGAGCTAAAAACGTAATGAGAACAACCGAGAAGAATAAAATCAATCAAAGAAAGTTTTCAAACGAAAACCTTACTAAGAATTGACATTAAACAGTATAAGCGCATGACACATATGAGACCAACTCTCATTTAAACACCGACTGACAACAGTTTGAAAGTTTAAAAATTGATCAATTTTAACCCTTTAACTTTCAAAACTTGTCAACTTCGACCTTTATGAAGGTGCAATTGTTTTCCGGCTTACAATCAGGATTTTGAGTAGGATAGACTCGAGTTCCAACATCGGTCAATCAAAAAATAAACTAGAAGTAAAATCTTTTTGGCTTTTATAAAGTTTATATTAAAACACACCTAAAATTTTTTTGGAATTTTTCATTTTTCAAATGTAAAGACGGAAAGCAATAAATAAATATATACAAAGATGCAGAAACGCAAGCAATAAACAAATATTTACAGACATTCTTTTTGCGAGTTTCGAGGGTAAGAGAATCATATCAGTGTACGGTCACGCCAAAACGCTTTTTTTGTTCAATTAGTTTACATTTAGATAAGCATCCTATAACAATTATCGGTATTGTTGTCCACATAAGCTCAACTTATCAGATGTAATCATGGCGAGGGGATACATTAATGTATGATTTATACTTACCGACCGGTGTTCATCCACACACGACACATTCCCGTATCAAGGTATGCACGAGAGTTCATCTTACCGGTGAGTATACCGTTTATCATTTGTTTGACCGTATAAAAGATGTGAGAAACTCACTTATTTTGATTGAAAACAAGCCCTATGTGAGAGAATCACTTATTGGTGAGGAACTTGAATTTCATATGCATGAGGGCACAGGAGCAAGTCCGTGAACAGGTCAGTACATAGTACAGCAGAGAGACGAACTTGACTCCCGGATAAATGTGATATATTATCACTTATTTGTTTGGACATGTGATTGTTGATCACTTATTGAGGTCGAAGTGTGTACACGTATGTATAGTATCATGGAAGATCTAGACTTCGTCTCCATTATTTTTCGGTAAAAGATACAACCATGATACCCAGATGATAAGACAGCATAAAGACCGAATATCTCAGAACCTCGGCAATCTCTCAAGCGAAATTTCGGTACCAAGACCATATGCCAATGTGCGGTTCCCACTTGGTCTTCAGTCGATTTAAAATATATATCACCCTGCACACTTTAAAATGATTGTGAGCCTACCGATACATCTTATATAGAGCTGCTTAACATATTTTTCATTTTCAAGTTCATTTCAAAAGAGGTTTAGACAGACCACTGATGTACTATCATTTTCCCTTTTTCTCGCCAGGAAACTCATTTTTGTTTTTCCAATGTTTTTGTGTTTTGAAATTTTTCACTGTTTTTTGAATTTTTCAAATTTGGATTTACTCCCCCTAAAATCAACAAACTAAGATAAATTTAAAAGACACAAAGATATTTACAAAAACGATTTCCCGATGTCGGTTAACTCATGTTTTACCTCAATGCCGTTTACCAAAATTAATTTAATCAGAAATGATTTATCGAATCTTGGAAAAATGAGTTGGCATGTTCGTACTCGGTGTGGACCATGACAACATTGACGAGTTTCTTATTGAAACAATCACGTGTGAGGTGATATTCGAGATCAACGTGTCTGGCCAAAGAGTGCTGTACGAGATGATAATAATTCATAAAGCAGCTTAAATATCGACGAGTATAGGAGAGATTTAGAAATTCAAAACCGTATCCTGCAACTGCTTGGTGCATTGCAAGGAATCTGAGTGCTCTCCCAAACTGAATATCCACCCGGTGTGGATTTCAAAGTCGATTTTGCAGCAACTTCAATTGACCGAGAAATCTCTTCACAGCAACAAGATCATAAACCTTTGGGTCCGGCTGGTCTTCCATATTGCACCAGCGAAGGTCTTTGTCTTTCTCTTTGAGAAGTAGTGTACGGTTGTTCAATCCACGCCAAGGCATCCGCACACCCGGTTGGTTTGTTCAACAAACACATTTTCTTCAATCACACCGCGAAGAAATGTACACTGCACGTTCATCTTGTTGATTTTTGAACTTCAGACGTGCTGCAGGTGCGTACATTTGGATTGAATCTATCCCGGGGACCCGATTAAAGCCTTTAGCAATCAAACTTTGAAATGATTTTTCATTTTGTTGAAGGTTTTCAATTTCTTTCGACAGACAATTTTGTCTTCTTTTCTTTTTCTCTCCACCAAAGGCAACAATTTCTTTTGTCGCCGATCTTGTGCATGGACATTCCACTATCAACAATTCGATGACTATCGATAGTTCCTCCTGGAACATCCTGCACACTCACTCAGAGATTAGTTGGACAGGGGGACCCAAGCCTTCATAGACTTGGGTTGCCCCTGAGAATCAAGAAATGTAATTTCAATTTCTTGAAGGTCCTTAAATTGCAAGCTTCCCTCTGAATCCTCACATGTTTTCGGTTTCCAAGCCTGTTTCCTTTTACCAGTTTGTACATTATTTACAATTTCTGGTTTTGATGGTTGTGACAAACTAGGTTTCCTATTAACAGATTTTACTTCTGTTTTTACAGCCTTTTCGATCACCTTCACATTTTTACGTCGTTGTTTTGTTTCCTGTTCTTTAACAGTGCGTTTTTCAATTTTTGGTCACACGGGACGACGTTGTTGGTGACCTTGTTCAGAAGGGGCTCTTTCTACAAAATTTGGTTTTGGAGAGTTTGTGCAATTTCTGATAATGTGGCCAAAATCCCCGCATTTAAAGCATGATCTCCTTTCAACAAAATTAGGAGATTTTGTTCGATGACCTGACGTTGAAGTTGTAGACCCAGAGGTACTAGCTTCACACCCATTTGTGTGTTGGGTGTAATTGTTTTGAGCGTTACGCTTTAAAATTCTGACTTTTGGAACAAAATCGGTGTTTGATTTATTTTCAAAAGTCTCCACCTTGTCAGTACCCTTGGATGCTACAAATTTAACATCATTGTTTTTCTTCTTGAAACGAGCTCCTTTGGTCTCAACCTTCGGTTGTGAACCTTTAGAATTTTGAGCTCGTTGTTGTTGCTGTTTACCCTTAAAAGCGATAGGTTGTTACTTCGTTGGTGATTTTTTATTTCCAAATTTTCTGCTAACTTCAGCTTTTGGAATCGGATCACACTGAGTTACTGAAACTCTCGGGATCCCTTTACCCAAAAACTTAGTTGTATTATCTTCAAACACTTTATCAATCAAGGATTGATTGACGTTTTTTATTGGAAAATATTTGTCTGAATAAATTTTACAATCACCGACCAAAGTATACAACACGTTATCACTTTTAATGGTAGACACTGTCTCACTGATAGGATCTATCTCTTGTTTAGCACCAGTTGATTGCACAGCAGGAGTAGGAGGATCACACAGAATGTGATTCTCAAAAGGCACTTCTACTCCTTTTCAATCGTCAAGAGATTTATCCTCATCACTCACATCTGATTCATCATCTGAAGAATCATAGTCCTCAACGGTTGCAGGACTTTGATTTGAAGCACATGATGACTTTTCCTTGCTATCAGATGAGCCCTCCAATGAATTGTCCGTTTTGAACCCTAAGCCAGTTGTAACTTCCTCATAATCAAGAGGTACAGTTGGCTCAAAACGCGGCATTTCCTCCTCATCGGGCATCTTGGTATAGTTGTGTCTCAAAGGAGGCGGACACGACTTATACCCAACGCCTTTAAGATTACCCTTTAGTTGTTGAACGTCAATGATGTGATCAAGCACATATCGGGAGTTTGAGTAACTCTCCAATTTGAGCTTGATCGCTTCATGCTCACATTTCTCCTCGGCTAGCTCTTTCTTAGTTGCCTCAATGATATTAATGTAATTATTAATACCAGTTTGCTTATTAAAAACCGTTTTTGATAACTCAGAAACACTTTTTCTTGAGTGTTTCAATTACCGATTTAAAATCTTTTTCGTTGCGAGCTAAGGCCATGTTTGCCTCTTTGCACTTTGACAGTTCAATAACCAAATTCTGATTGTGACTGTGAATCTTTTCAGATTCTTGTTTCAAATCAGCACATTCATGTTTCGTATTAGCACAATCACTACATATGCTAGGAGTTTCATATTTTACCTGACTTGTAGAAGCTGAGACATTAGCCATAAAGGCAGTCTGAGAAGAGAAAGATCCATCTTCAGTGAGAATCTTCTCCATTTCTTCTGATGTAGCATCAGCTTTCTTGATCAAGACATATTTCTGACACTTGACCTCCTCAGCATCATTCAACAAACTTTCACCTTCAGAATCCATTCGTTCATTCACATCTGATTCTGAATCGAAACTGCCACTGTATCCCGAACTATCATCAGATTCAGAAAATTCTTCCTTGTGCACATGCTTGATGTGACTGATGATTTTAGCGTAACATGCAGTTCCTCCCTGTCCTCCATCTCCAAACTGTATGGACCAATCACACCCTTCATCAGCTTGAACTATCAATGCTCGGTTGGGGTTTGAAGGCCCTGACTGGTTGGTTTGGTTGTTAGCAGCTAATATCCCTCTTTCGTTGTTAGCTTGATTTGAAGTACTTGTTTGATTTTGGAAGGGATTTTGGTTGCCTTGTTGGTTGCTAGGGCGTTTGCACTCACGCTTGAAATGACCCTTTTCACCGCAATTAAAGCATGTGACAGCACCCTTGTCAAACCCGTACTTGGTATCCCTTTTGCTTTCCAAGCTGGTTCTCCCCGTTCTGCTCATATAATCCTTTGCCCTTCTCACAGCGCTAGCAAACGCCCACTTAATGTCCATCAACTCCATCTCATCTCTGTCTATCTGCTGATAATCTTCATTGGTCAAATTAATGTTTCCAATTTGACCTGCGACTAATCCGTTGTAGGCATTAACCATAGTGGCAAGAATTTCCATGTGATCCCTTGCAGCTTCTACACTTACTTTGGAAAGATTTGAAGTATCAGGTTTGTTACCATAGAAGGCTTGTTGTGGTTGGGCTTGAGCTTGAGGTGGTTTAGGAAAATAGGCAGTTGGATCAAATTGGGGTTGAGGTGTGGCAACTTGAGGTTTCGGAAGATAGGCATTTATATCAAATTGGGGTTGAGGTGTGGCAACTTGAGGTATCGAAAGATAGGCATTTATATCAAATTGGGTTTGAGGTGTGGCAACTTGAGGTTTCGGAAGATAGGCATTTATATCAAATTGGGGTTGAGGTGTGGTAATTTGAGGTTCCGGAAGATAGGCATTTATATCAAATTGGGGTTGGGGTTGTGCAACTACTTCTCCAAAATAGGAATTTGGGTCGAAAGCATTTGACACAAAAGTTGTTTGTATCTTTGGTTGTTGGCTTGTACTAGCAGCAGGAGCAATCCCTCCAAAGTACATCTCTGGATTTTGAGGGACAGGAATTAGTTTAGCTTTTCTGATTTCTTCTGCATCCTTGTTCTCTAGCTTTTGAACAAACTCATAGATACTGACAGTATCCAATACACCTGTATGCTTTAACAACTCAATGAATGGGCTCCACTTTGGTGGTAGAGCATCAGCAAACCGTGCGACTATTTCCTGCGAAGATACAACAACCTTGTAAGAAATCATTTCACTAATTAAATGATAAAAACGAGTTGTCATCTCATTCAGTGTTTCAGTCCGCACAAACATTAACCCTTCAAACTCCTTCTTTAGTAAATTATGACGCGTCTTCCGTGTGGCCGCATTTCCTTCTCCTCTGTTAACTAGGATGTCCTACAAGGCTTTGGTGCTGGTACAATGGGAGAATTGATGATAGATATCTTTGTGCAATGCTTGGGTAAGAATAGCAAACGCTTTCTTTTCAAGGTCATACGCCTTCTTGTCGTTTTCAGCCATGGTCGCCAAAGTCGTAGCATTTGATCCGGCTTCCTCAATAGCGACGTTATATGCTGTGGTGAAACACGTCCATAACTCGGTGTTTTGACCTAATACATAATTCTGAAAACGACCTTTCCACGATGGATAGTCATTCATGTGGTTGAGTTTTGGCGGACGGTTATTGCTACCCATTTCATTTTCGCTTACGAGCAGGTTTTGGATACTTTGATTTTGATTTGCCACGCACACCCATTGACTAGCCGAAATTCTTTCTTGTGGCATCAAAGACTTAACCCATGACATATCAGGGACCGTGCTAATGCTCCAATCGAATGGATTTGTACTCATATTTGATGTATGAACAAGTTTACTTGCTTAAAAACTTGAAATCAAATGGTTAAAACACTTTTGTAAACCTTCTGTGTAAAAAAAGACAAGTTAATGCGACTAACTCCCTTGTGACGAAGATGGAGATTTCGTCCAAAACACCCTTTGATGAAGATATGAGAGGTTGACGAAGACTGTTGTGCGACGAAATATCTTTGATTTTGATGAAGATGTTGTGCGACGAAATCTCTTTGATTTTGACGAAGATGCTGTGCGACGAAAATGGATGCTTTGACGAACTCTGATGGGTGACGAAGTTATGTATGTGACGAACATAGGAGGTTGACGAAAACAGGTTGACGAAATCAGGTGACGAAGATGTTGTGTGTGGCGAAGATGTAGTGGTCGACGAAATCTGTTTTGACGAAGTCTGGTGATTGACGAAGACTATGTGAGTGGCGAAGTTTAGATTAGATATTTTCAAAATAAAACTTATCTCTTCTGACAAAGGCCATAAATTTCAAACCGACACCTTACTTTAACAGTTCACTCAACAACTAGTCATCATGCCTTTTGTACAAAAAAGTCAAGTTAATATATTTTAAACACAAACACAATAATTCAAATACACATAAGGATCAAACACAGAAATATTCGATGAACACTTTGAAGATATTAAGAACACTATGAAGATTCCGGCCAAAATATC
>JARYGA010049941.1:0-54040 GCA_030545235.1 Helianthus tuberosus
AGGCGCGACGCCTGGAACCAAGTCAATGTGGAACTCGACTTGTCGTTGCGGCGGTAATCCTGGCAAGTCTTCGGGGAAGACTTCAGGATATTCCCTTACCACAGGGATATCTTCCAACTTCGTCTCTACCACTTCCTTATCAACAACGTGAGCCTAGAAGGCAACACATCCTTTCTGCAAAAACTTTCGGACCTTCAAACAACTGATAATTCTTAGAGGCGTATCATGCTTTTCTCCATGCACTACAATCGTCTCTCCATTCGCCATCGGGATGCGAATGATCTTCTCGTGGCATACGATCTCAGCTCAGTTGCTTGACAACCAATCCATTCCAACTACCACGTCAAAGCTTCCCAGCTCAACTGGTAGGAGATCTAGCGTAAACTCACGCTCTCCAAGTTCTATTACACAACCTCTAATCACTTCGTTTGCCTCTACTAGCTTTCCATTAGCTAGTTCTATCGAGTATGGTATATCTAGCTTACTGGCAACTAACCCAAGTATATTCTTAAATTCTAGGGATACAAAGCTATAATCGGCACCGGTATTAAACAGTACAGATGCAAAGTGTTGGTTGATAGGGAACGTACCCGTAACTACGTTCAGATCCTGGCGAGCTTCCCTAGCTCCAATGTTGAAAACTCTTCCTTGGGCTTGATTATTCTTTGGGAAATCTCACTTGAAATGCTCAACATCTCCGCAACTAAAGCTTCCTTGCTTGTTTCCAGTACCACCCTAGTTGTTGTTTTGGTTGTGGTTTCCATTACCAGCTTGGTTTCCAAAACCACCACGATTACCATTACCTCCCTGGTTACGGTTCCCAGTCTGATTCCCACTACCGTTTCCACCACGGTTTCCATTGCCATTACCATTACCTCTCTGACCACCGTTTCCACGACCAGTACCAGCCCAGCATGTCTCCTTCGAATGACCATTCTTTCCACAGTTTTCACACTTCCTAAACCTACACTGGCTGGTATGATGGAACTGGCACACATCACACTTAGGTAAAGTGCCCATGTAACCTTTCCTTTTGTTCTCCGAACTTGCTGTACTAGTCCTGACTTCGGCTGGTGGGTTCGTATCTCTTTTCTTGTTGTTACCGTTGTTGTTTCCTTGGGTACCCTTCTTGAAATTCAAGAACTTCCTCTTGTTCTCTCCTGATGACTCGACATGAGTCTCCTTCTTCTTGTTATCAGAAATTGAGAACTTGTTCAATCTAATCACTTCCTCTGTCAGTGCTACCTCAAATCAATGGCCTCAGTGATGGTTGGAGGCTTGGATTTCATCACCATGCTCATGATTTGGGGTGCCAATCCCCAAATGAAGCGTTCAACTCGCTTGAACTCCGGTTCTACCATGTAGGGGTCAACACGAGACAGGTCATGAAATCTCTGCACATACTCAACAATCTTCGGACCATCCATCTTTAGATTCCAGAACTCAGTTTCCAGTTTCTGAATCTCAGCCCTTGAACAGTACTTCCTTCACGTCAGTTCTCTCATCTCATCCTAAGTCATAGCATACGCAGCCTCCTCTCCCAGAGTCTGAACCTGAAGGTTCCATCATGATAGAGCTCCGTCTAGGAATAGTCCAGAAATGTAAGTGACTTGGTGCTCTAGCGCACACTTGCTCATTCGCAGCACAGAATCTGTTTTCTCAGCCCATCTAATGAAAGCTACAACACCTCCAGTGCCGTCAAAATTTAGAGGCTTGTATTCAAGGAACTGCTTGTAAGTACAGCCTGTACAAGTAACATCATTCACAGAAAGCATTAGCAAACGCACATGGAATGTCCAAACGTATCGTAATGTGTCTTAAATGACTTAAACATTACCATGAGGTGGGTTATTTCCTGAGGTACCTCCACTGTGTTCAGAGCGTAAGGCCTCATGTTGTGCGATTGCTTGTGAAATCCGTTCATGCAGTTCTGCCTCTGTTGTGGGCAACTGATTGTTCCTTCGAGGAGGGATCTTCTAAAAGAAGATTGTATAGGTCAGGTCTTATGTACATAATAAGAAGTACGTATATAATAGCGTTTGTTATAACAAGTAAGCATGCAATCATAGCATAAACAAGTAAATTAACAATGTATTTAATGAGAACATTACGATTGAGCTTTCATTAATCATCGACCACAAATACAGTTACATGTTTTACAAATGTATCGTATCAAAAGGGAACACAGGGTCACACTACCCTTGTCCAAATGTCTATCAATCTACCATAAGTCATACAGTCAAAAGGTGGTCTCCAAAAGGCTTCACTAGCTAGGCTCAATAGCGGTGCTCTCATCAAAAGCAAGCTACCTACATAAAACCAAAAACCGTCTATGCTGATGGTGGTGGAGGAGGAGGTGGAGGAATAAAAAGCAACCTGCACACATGCATAAGCTCCTTCTCAAGCTGATAAACATGAAATAACAGATAATTGATCTGTTGCTCAACGGTAAGAAAGCGAGTGTCAAACTCGGGAAATGGAGTAAGTGGTGCAGGAGGATGCGAAAACGGGGACGGTGACGAACGAGGGGGAACAAAAGTGGGCTGACACGGACTTGGCAAAGGTCGCGGTGTCATCTCAAGCTCTAAAATGTCACACCCCGGTCGTGTTAAAACAACAAAACCGCGGCGGAAACGCCGAGGAGTGATGCGACAAAATTATTGTTTCAACAACCATGGCAATTAAAGTTTTGTATTATTAGAAATAAAGTTACATTGTCTTAGGGTTCAAACAAAACACACATAATTAACAGTCTTTTAAGTCACTAAGGCCCAAGTCCGCCTAAGTGAAGCACAAACATCATCATGCGTTAGCACCGGAAACAAATGTAAAAATAGGTACGTTAGCATAAAAATGCCTGTGAGATACATAGGTTTTGTTTATGCAGGATTCATGACTTGTAGTTTAAAAGAAGTGTTTTACAAAATATAGTCATGAACCTTGTAAAATGTTTTCCTTTATGAAATCATATGAAAATCGATATGAAAATCAAATGATAATGAAAGGACAATGCATGGTTAAATGAATAACCAAGTAAAAGTGAATTTGTATAAAATATGTAATTTGTAAAACAATGTCATGTTCTTGTATAAAATGTTTCATGTCTTGCCCAAGTGGTTTAGATAACGCAACAATGTATAATACAATAAAAGCACTTATATATAGGAAGTACCAGCGGCGTATCCACCATGCTTTTATCATATAACACATAGCCCCGTTACATAAGTCACTTATCAATAACCAACCAAAATGTCTTGTTCAATATTAAAATGTTTATGTGTAAACCATGTTCAATGTCATGTGTGAAATGTATCATGTATAACCAAATGAAATGCATAGCAAGTAAAAAGTATTTACTCAAACTATGTGATGATGTCAATGTGAAAACTGTATTATGTATGGGGAATAACTAGAAATTACTCAACCCCATAGTAAAATGTACAAAACAAAGTGTTTGAATAAACCTAAGTTTAAATCAAATGTTATGTTTTGCAGAAAAAAATGCTTTATGATTACAAACATTTATGCAGTAATGTTAATCGCATAGATTCAAGCCTTGCGACTGTGGCGACAAACCTTTAAACAAATTAAAGGTTTATCTAAGTTATGTATATCGGATTCTGTCATTCCCAACTTCCAAACAAACCTAGGAAGTTGGAAACGGGATTTGTCAAGTCCTATGGTACCATTACATACTACCGAGCAGCGTGATCAATGTTAATGAATGTATTATTGTCCCGATTAAACACACCAAATGTCATAACCAATGTAGCATGTGAAAACCATGGACTAGGAATGCTAAGTAAACATGCCTAGTAGAAATGTTCATGTAAAACAATGTGCTAGCATGCTCAGTAAACATACATAGCAGAAATGTCATGTAAAACAATGTGTACATATGCTAAGTAAACATATGCAACAAATGTGAGATAAATCAATGTGCTAGCATGCTTAACATACATAGCAAAACATAATTGAAAGCATGTACTAGGTGAAAGTAGCATGTTTATGTCATAAAAGCAATGAAATGCACGAAAGTAGCACGTATGTACATGTGTATCACCCCAAAGTATTTGAAAACGGTAAAAGAGGGGAACTATGTACTCAGTTGGGATTGCCTAAAAGTCTTTGAAAATAAGACCAAATAAGGCTTCAAGAATCACGAATCAACCAGCACCTAGTATAGGTAACTATGTTAATAATCGGATCCTAAATCGGGAGATAGGATAGAATGATGTTCTATAAATCAATTGAGTATTTGAACTCATATGGTATGATTTAATAGAGCTAACATTCTGATTTGAAAGTCTACCTAGGTGCTTTTGACCCGTTTCGACCCATTATGGTAGTATAAGCTACTAGAATGTGTCGTTTGCGTAAAACTATGTTCGGATGGTTAACTATGTGCTATGCCAAGTCTTACATGCCCAATTATCCCTAAACATGTTACTAAATCAGATTATATGTCAAAAAGTTGATCACATAATCAAAATACAGATTTATGCTTCAAAAGGGCATTTTGGTCATTTCCTATGGGCATACAAGCTAACTAGCAAATGACTAACCAATCCTATGTGATCATAAGGTATAACCTCAGAGGTTATTCCCTATGCAACTATGATCACTAATCAAGCTTGGTCGGATCCTAATGATCGACCAAACGGGTCGGGTTCGAAAGTCTAAGCGGTTGTCTAGACTGCTTAACTTACGACCCTAAACAAGCAATAAACTAATAGTGACGAGTTAAACATGTCAAAACATGTTTAACCTACTTAGAAAACTGATTTGGTATCAAAACAAAGTGTTTTGATACCTAAAAGTAGTTCCGTTGCAAAATGCGTGCTAAAACGCATTTTGACCGAAACTTTGACTCGTCACTACACCTAGTTAACGTGGAAATCAGTAGGTATAATCGCTAAGGATTATAACCATCGTGATTACAATCAAGTTACAATGTTCAAACGAACTTTGCGTTGACCATTGACTGGTCAAACTGAAAGTCAAACACTGTTTGACTTTTAAGCAAGAAAGCAATAAAAGAATGAAGGAGTGCTTACAAAAGGTCCTTGCTTGAACTTGATCTTATAATTCTCAGGTATGAAGTTATAAAAACATCAACTTAGAGAATTTAGATCAAGTGTGAGTTGCAACAAATGAAATGGTAGGCTATTTATAGTTGTTGCAAACTCACAAGATCAAGACACATGTTTGTGTAGCCTCCAAGAAAGAAATCATGGTCTTACATGTGTTACAAGCAGGTTCAAAGCCTTGGAGAGGTGTTAACTTGGTTAACACTCCAAGAAATTTGCATAACAGCCCCTGAATTAACAACAGTGTCACACCCCCAAAATCCACAAGCGGAGTATCATCGCATGGAGGCATGACTGACCTGGATCAAGCCACCAATCATATTGAACATAGCATGTAAATAAATATAAAACCCAACACAATATAATTGGTGTCCAAACAAAATGTAGTTTAAGTTGTAAGCGGAAGCATAATGTTTAAAACCAAATTATAAGTTAAAGTCTATCAAAGGTTTATCATGGCATATGACTATCCATGTCCCACAACGACTACGCCTCCTCGTGCAAGCTCCATGTATACCTAACGACCTGCAAGGCATGTAACAATGAGTCAACAAAAAAGCTGAGCAAGTTCACAGTTGGTGTTCATTGTTAAGTTGTTTCAAAAACCATGAGATCATTTGTAAGTCATAAGTTAACCGTTTTACCCTGTTTCCCAAACATATCCATAATCAGTGGGGGCTTCCCCATGTGAACCACTAGACCCGTTTACCATATCGACCACTGACTAAAGAAAGTTGGTGCCCTGACGTCAATGTCTATCATCATTGACTAGTGCCCAGATCCATTAGTTCACGCCCGTCCTCTACGGCACGATGTGAGGGACTTCATGATAGAGAGTTTTGGTCTAGTATCCGTGTTGTCACCCTTCAATAAGGAGGGTGTGTACGTAATCCCCAAACCAGGAGATTACGCAGGTTCCGATTAAATACTTATCACATGTTGTCACCCTTCAATAAAGAGGGTGTGTACGTGTTCCAAACCAGGAGATCACGCAGTTTCAGTTTCAATCCTTTACCCATTCCCAACCCTTGGGAATCCCATGCCTTGTGGAAAGTGTGAACTCACTCGGTTTGCTCAGTATGCTTAACTACTTATGCACAAACAATTCAGTCAAAGCCGAACTAAGAATGATCAAACAAGAGGGATCTGGCTTCGAATGAGAGGAGGGCTACCGTCGGGTTTCAAAGGAGAGCGAGAGAGAAGGTGAGAGATGATTAGGGTTTACCAGTTATAGTTTCACGTAAAGGTTATGAATAAAACACTATATCTTATCGTTACTGGGCCAAAGGCCCATTATGTTTTCGCCGGCCAGCTTCTTGACGAAATGTTTTCGCCAAGGGGTGTTTTCGCCAAGGGGGTGATTCTGTGGGGTAGTGTGTTCGTCGCACAGGGACTATATCAAAGCAACTTATAAACAAAACACATTTCAATATCAACAACTTATAAACAAATCATAGTGCACAGTTCCAATGCAATGAACCACAAAACACAGTATGAAGCAAGTAACGTATAGAGGAGAAACCTTGGAAACTCGAGTTGTCACATTATCCCCAACTTGAAGGAAATTTCGTCCCGAAATTTAGCACGTGGTTACTGAGGAAGCTAGTTGTGTTACGTTGTTTCTTGGTTTTCCTGGGGTGTCACATCATCCCCCCGTTGGTTTGGAATTTCGTCCTGAAATTCCGCAGTAGCTTCAACCTCAGCAGTGGTTGCCCTTTTCTCGAACAACTGGGGATACTTGAGTTTCATTTGGTCTCCCCTACTTTAGGAAATTTCGTCCCAAAATTTATTTAGAGGAAACTTGTGAGAATAGATGTGGATATTTCGCTTTCATCTGATCTTCACGTTCCCAAGTAAATTCTGGGCCACGTTTATTTTCCCAGCGAACTTTGACAATAGGTATGCGCTTGTGTTTGAGTTTTTTGACTTCACGGTCCATTATTTCCACGGGTTTCCCAACGAAGTGCATCGTGTTATCAACACGAATTTCATCAAGTGGTATGTGGAGGTTCTCATCAGCTAAACACTTTTTGAGATTGGACACGTGGAATGTTGGATGAACATTTCCAAGTTCAGGAGGTAGCTCTAATCTGTAGGCTACTTTTCCGCTTCTTTCAGCGATCTTGAATGGTCCAACATAGCGTGGTGCAAGTTTTCCTTTCTTTCCGAATCTAATCACACCTTTCCAAGGGGACACCTTGAGTAGGACGTGATCACCGACTTGAAATTCTAAGGGCTTGCGTCGTCGATCCGCGTAACTCTTTTGACGACTTCTAGCTGTCTGTAGGTTATCACGAATCTTCTTGACCTTATCTGTAGTCTCTAGAATGAGATCGGGTCTAGTAAGCTGAGCTTCACCTATCTCATTCCAGCAGACCGGTGAACGACATTTTCGACCGTATAAAGCTTCGAAAGGAGCCATATTGTTGCTAGAGTGATAACTGTTGTTGTAGGAGAATTCGATCAACGGTAGATGCGAATCCCAACTACCACCAAAGTCAATCACATACGCTCTAAGCATATCCTCCAGTGTCTGGATTTTTCTCTCAGATTGACCATCTGTCTGTGGATGGTACGCTGTGCTCAAATAAATTTGGGTACCCATGGCAGATTGCATGGTTCTCCAAAAGCGAGACGAGAATCGAGCATCTCTGTCAGATATAATGTTCAAAGGAACACCATGTCGAGATACAATCTCATCAACGTATATCTTGGCAAGCTTGTCAGCAGATAGATCCTCACGGATCGGCAAGAAATTTGCTGACTTTGTAAGACAATCAACAACAACCCAAATGGCGTCATGACCTCTTTTAGTGCGCGGTAACTTGGTAATTTGATCCATAGAAATGTTTTCCCATTTCCAAACCGGAATCTCTGGTTGCTCCAATAATCCAGAGGGATGTTGATGTTCTGCCTTAACCTTAAGGCAAGTAAGGCATTTGGAAACATATAAGGCAATGTCTTTCTTCATACCCGGCCACCAGTACTGGGTTCAAAGATCCTTATACATTTTGTCTGCACCAGGATGAATAGAATAACGAGACTTGTGTGCTTCATCCATTAGCAAGGTGCGAAGATTGTCTATACTTGGGACCCACAAACGACCCATGAAATAGAATACCCCAAAGTCTTTCAGTTCAAGCTCAGGCTTAGTATGACACGATAATTCTTTACCCATCAAGTCTTGTGTAACACAAGTATGTTGAGCCTGAATTATGCGGGTTTGAATGTCAGATCGAACCTGAACACAGTGAAGCTTGACATATTCCTTACGACTTAATGCGTCAGCCATGACATTCGCCTTACCAGGATGGTAGCGAATTTCGCAATCGAAGTCGTTTAGGAGTTCAACCCAACGATGTTGCCTCATGTTAAGTTCTTTCCGATTGAAGATGTGCTGGAGACTCTTGTGGTCAGTAAACATTACACACTTTGTACCTTACAAGTAGTGTCTCCAGATTTTGAGTGCGAATACTACAGCGCCTAACTCAAGATCATGAGTCGTGTAGTTTTTCTCGTGCACTTTCAGTTGTCTTGATGCATAGGCTATAACTTTGTTTCTTTGCATAAGAACGCAGCCAAGGCCTAAGTTTGATGCATCACATTACACAACAAAATCATTGTTACCCTCGGGCAAAGATAGAATAGGTGCATCGCAGAGTTTCTGTTTCAAGGTCTGGAAAGCTTCTTCCTGTTTGGATCCCCACTCAAAAGGTTTATTCTTCTGAGTTAAAGCAGTGAGAGGAACCGCAATTTTGGAGAAGTTTTCAATGAAACGGCGGTAATAACCCGCTAGACCAAGAAATGAACGAACCTCGGTAGGAGTAGTAGGAGTATCCCAGTCCTTAATCGCACTGACTTTGGCGGGATCTACATGTATACCTTGTTCGTTGACAATTCCTTAAGCCAGAATTCACACTTGGAGAATTTGGCGAAAAGCTGTTCTTTCTTTAGGAGCTCCATTGTAAGACGGAGATGTTGTTCATGATCAGCTCGAGTCTTAGAATAGATCAAAATGTCATCAATGAAAACAATGATGAACTTGTCCAAATAAGGCTTACAAACCCTATTCATCAAGTCCATGAAAACAGCAGGAGCAATTGTTAAACCGAAGGGCATAACAGTGAACTCATAATGACCATAGCGCGTACGAAAAGCTGTCTTGGGAATATCTTCTTCGAGAACTCGAAGTTGATGATACCCAGAATGTAGATCAATCTTTGAAAAGCAAGTAGCACCCTGTAGCTTATCAAAGAGATCATCAATGCGAGGTAGGGGATATCGATTCTTGATGGTAAGCTTGTTAAGCTCACGGTAATCGATACACATCCGGAATGATCCATCTTTCTTTTTCATGAATAGGACAGGATCGCCCCAAGGGGAAAAGCTCGGACGGATGAATCCTTTGTCAGATAGCTCCTGAAGCTGCTTAGAAAATTCTTGCATCTCAGACGGTGCAAGACAATAAGGTGACTTAGCAATGGGATTTGCTCCAGGCACAAGATTAATGCGAAACTCAACTTGGCGTACAGGGGGTAAACTAGGTAATTCTTCAGGAAATACCTCAGGATAATCCCGAACAACAGGGATATCTTGGAGAGTCTTACCCTTGCCTTTCTCCTCCACGACATGTGCCAAGAAAGCAACATATTTTTTTCGTAGGTATTTGCGGGCTTGGGTACAAGACATGAGTTTAACGGGTTTCTCCCCATGAACTTCTAAGATCTCACCAGTCGAAAGCGGTATACGGACCAACTTCTCAAAACATACCACCTCATCATGGCACTTGGATAACCAATCCATTCCTACTATAACATCGAAGCTCCCGAGTTGCATCGGTGTGAGATCAATAGGGAAAAGATGGTTATTGAGGTTCAACTGGCAATTTCGAAGAACAGAGTCGAGTACAACAGGTTCACCACTAGCTACTTCTACTGTCAAGGGCTTTCCTAGTTTCGTTCTAGTCATCAAAAGCATAGGCTTAAATGCTAAGGACACAAAACTTTTATCGGCACCCGAATCAAATAAAATAAAAGCAGGATGGTTGTTAACAAGGAATGTACCGTTCACCACTTCGTTATCCGCACGCGCCTCATTTGCATTTAGATTAAAAGCTCTACCACGAGCCGGTGCTTGATTTATGTTTGCCAATCTCGGGCCGTTGTTTCTGTAGTGGGTCAGATCCCCACAGTTGAAATATGAACCAGGCGGATAGTGAGGTCGTGCAGGATTCTGGGCAGGGTTTTATACAACTTGGTTTTGAGCTGCCTGAATTTGGTTAGGAGCAAAACGGCAGGTATTCGCAAGATGACCAGATTTGCCACAATTTGTGCAGATGCGGCATTGCAACTGTGGCTGGTGATGACTGTTACATCTGTTGCACAGAGGTGCATTCCCAGCATACTGCCTCTTGGCAGCAGGTTGTGCAGCCTGATTCTGTGCTGCCTGATTAGTCTGAGTAGTGACAGCGAAATTCTTGGAAGCCTTATGCTTCCTAGATTTCTTGGAAGACTCAGCAGCCTTCTTGCCCTTTTTCTCATTGGTGTTATCAGTCTGTTTCTGCTTCTTGTCACCCTTTCTGTGGAGTTTACCCTTCTTGACTTGCGATTCAGTAAGGGTAACAGCTAGCTCAATGGCCTGTCGGACGGTAGTAGGGTTGCTGCCAGTGACAATATCCTGAACAGGATCTGGCAAACCGTCTATGTACTTCTCAATAGCCTTATCCAAAGGTGTGACCATTGTACGACAGAGCAAGCTTAACTCCTCATATCTGTCAGTATAAGCCCGGTGTTCACCACTGTCTTGCTTTAGATCATGGAACTCATTTTCGAGTGCCCTCTGCTCGTGATGAGGACAAAATTCTCTCATCATGAGAGCTCTAAGTTCCTCCCATGTCTGACCCAAAGCAACCTCAGCACCTCGGTCTCTCATTACCCCATTCCACCATGTGAGAGCCCTCTTTTGGAATGCACTCGAGGCAAACTCGACCTTACGATTGTTCGGACACTGAACATGGCGAAAGGTGCTCTCAAGACTCTCAAACCACTATAGGAGCCTAGTTGCTCCCTCAGAACCACTAAACTTGAGTGGTTTAGCCGAGTTAAAACTTTTGAAGTTGCACGGAGCAGGTGCATTATTGTTATTATTGGCTTGGTTTATTTGAGTTATGAGATTCGGTAGCATAGCAGCCATATGATGTGCTATAATAGCTGCCAGTTCGCATCAGGTTGTTGAACGTTACGTCGAGGAGGCATTCTAAAAGAGGAAACATGAGAGAAAAACGAGTGAGATGATGTGATGAAAGAAATGAGATAGCAATAAAATCGACAAAATGCAAGGATGATGGTCATTTGTTTGTTACCACAAAGCAAACAAACAACACACAGTGATAAATCAAAGTAAATAGGTCATAATAATGTATCGCCGAAGACATGCTCGCCTATAAGTGAACACTCACCCCAAGAGTTCCCAGGTAAGAGTGACTGGTCCGATACTGCGGATTTGTACGAACACTCTAGCCTTAGACAGAAAACTCAGGGTACAGGCATTCACTCTTCCAGTTTGCACGTGTTCACATTATTTAGACCCAAACTTTGACGAGATTTTGAAAATTTGGATGGCACAAGGCCAAAAGAAATCATCTAAGGATAGACGATTTATTTCAAAATCATTTTGGAAATTGTGTTCAAGTTTTGGTAATCACCTAAGGATAGGTGACGTGTATTGTTTTAAGATCTAAACACAAGTAAACTTGTGTTAGGGTCCTATAAAGTTATAGTCTAGGTCAAAGCATTACTAATAACCTAATTCCCTATAACCATTTGTTGGTGCATGTTTGTGACAACAGCTTAGATTTGGTCTTTGGATATCTTGTAACTAGTTAAACGATAAACAGTTAGCGGGTTTAGCTTTGTAATAGTTAGTTGAAATGTTTGGGCTAACCAAACCCAATGAATTAGGGTGATGGGGACGAATTGGGCTTGTCCAATTCGCAGTCCATGTTGGAAACCTTGGCCCAAGTAGCAAACCTTGTGTTATATAAACAAGGTTAGACTTTAGGGTTTAGGTTAATCAGCCAGAACATTGTGTGAGAGCAATTTCGTGAAGGACTAGTGTCTTGGACGAATTTGAGTGTGGTTAGGGTTTAGATTGATCGTAATACGTTTGTTTGATAATCAATAGTAAACCCGGTTTGAAAGTGAATTGCTGTTTCTGTTCTTCTACTTGTTTCTGTGATATTCTGATCAAGAGGATTCCGCACTCTTGATTGGATTGACAATTCTGTTGAAGATCCATACGAATAGGGGACCTACAATGGAGTCTGTTGCTGACAGAAGCTGTTGAAGCTGAAGCTATCCAAAGACCAAAGACAGTGCGAGACTACATGAAGATTGCAAGAAGACTGAAGACAAAGTTATTTTATGAAGCTATTGTCAAGGGGGAGTTTGTTGGTGCATGTTTGTGACAACAGCTTAGATTTGCTCTTTGGATATCTTGTAACTAGTTAAACGATAAACAGTTAGCGGATTTAGCTTTGTAATAGTTAGTTGAAATGTTTGGGCTAACCAAACCCAATGAATTAGGGTGATGGGGACGAATTGGGCTTGTCCAATTCGCAGTCCATGTTGGAAACCTTGGCCCAAGTAGCAAACCTTGTGTTATATAAACAAGGTTAGACTTTAGGGTTTAGGTTAATCAGCCAGAACATTGTGTGAGAGCAATTTCGTGAAGGACTAGTGTCTTGGACGAATTTGAGTGTGGTTAGGGTTTAGATTAATTGTAATACGTTTGTTTGATAATCAATAGTAAACCCGGTTTGAAAGTGAATTGTTGTTTCTGTTCTTCTACTTGTTTCTGTGATATTCTGATCAAGAGGATTCCGCACTCTTGATTGGATTGACAATTCTGTTGAAGATCCATACGAATAGGGGACCTACAATTGGTATCAGAGCATTAGGCTCTTGAAGGCTCGGTTCAGAATTGTGCTTGGCAGAAACAGGGAGTTTTCGAAATTTTTGAAAATTAGGGTTTTAAAATTTTCGAATTTTTCTGTTGGTTTGATAAAATTTTCGAATTTTGTTGGCTGTTTTGATCTTTTGGTTTGTTTATTTGCTGTTTTGCAGGTTTTTGAGACTGTTTGATTGATTGTTTTGAAGAATTTTTGCTGAAAGACTTGAAGATTCGAAGATTGTTCTTCGTGTTCTTCGTGGAAAATTCCATCTGTTCTTCATAATTTTCGAAATTATTGTGCTGATTAGGTTTTCTGATTTTGCAGATTTGTGTCAGCAGAATCCAGAAAATCATCAAGAATTTCGAACAGATTGAGTTTCCAAAGTTACTGGGCGATTTTAACAAATTCGCAGACTGATCAGCGAATTTGAGGCTTGATATCTCGGTAACCAGCGAAATTGTTTGACTCGGCGATCTTAAATCCAAAGGCGACTTTGGTAACCGTATAATTTTCCTCAGCGAAATTATTACGGTTTTTCGGCGACTTTACAGGTCGTCGTAATCGCGAACTTTGACCAGCGAACTTGAACAAGTAACTGACCAGCGAATTTAGTTGTTAACCAGCGAAATTGACCCAGCATAATAGACCAGCGAAATTAACAGCCAAAACCAGCGAATTTAACAGCATATTTAAGGGGTGGAATTTCAGTTGGCAAGCGTCGAAAAAATTTCAGTGTTTTGCAAATAGAAATTGATCCGTAGCTCGTTTGACAGAACCGTTTGGACCGTTAGATTCCTTGCAAATAGAAATTGATCCGTAGCTCGTTTGACTCTGGAAAATCCCGAATTCTGTTTTCGACATTAGATATCATTGGATTCGTCTTATCGAGACGATTCTAACGGTGTAAGTTGGTAACCACTGTTTTCGGAAAAATTTTGTACGGTTTTATCAGTCTGTTACGTTAAAAATGTCGAACATGTCTAGTTTGAATGAGCTGTTGAGAATGGAGCATGAGGTTGGCACTACCAACAAACCGCCTAAGATGATGAAGGTGGAAAATTATTTGACATGGAAGGATCGTTTCCAATCCTTCATTGAATATCAAGACATGCGCATGTGGATATGTATTGAAGATGGGTAGACAAACCCTACTCACGACTTTGAGGGCAGACCACGTAGAACAGCCTATGTGAACATGGAAGAGAATGATAAAAAGATGTATGAGGCTGAAAAGAGAGCATTGGCTGCTATTAAAATGTCGTTACCTAATATCATCAAGCATACATTCACAAAGTACACAAATTCAAAAGATATGTGGGATGCATTAGAAAAACGATATGCAGGAAATGCAGATGTTAAGAAAAACAAGATTGATCTACTGAAGAAGCAGTTTGCTATTTTCAAGCACATGAAGCATGAGTCACTTGAGGACATCATCACACGTTACTATCATTTGATGTCAGAAATGGAAAACTATAAGATTGATTGCTATACTGATGTAGAGAAGAATGACAAGCTGCTCGATGCCTTACCTACTAAGTGGGATATCTATACTCTCATGATTAAGGGAGAGGCAGATTATGAGACAAAGGAGCTGGAAGAAGTAGTTGGCAAGCTGAGAGCTTATGAGCTCAGTATGAAGAAGAAAGATACTGGATATGATCAGGTTCAAGATTCAACGATTTACAATGGACTTGCATCTTCTTCATCTCACAACGCTTCTAGCGACTCTGCTACTGCTTTTCTTTTGTGTGAAAATGAGCAGGTCACAGTGAATGAAGATGGTGATGTGTGTTTTGTAGCTGCTTCAGGAGCATCAACAGGAGCCAAGAAAACATCTGCTTCTAAGCAGAGTAGTGGTGTTAAGTCAATGCCAATGAGTGTGAAGTCTGCTGAAGAGCATCTGGCTTTACTTGCTTCATTTGTTGCTTCCTATGAGAACTACATTCAGGGGAAGATATCTGATCCTGCTACTTTGGATGAAGATTATGATCAGATTGACCCTGATGATCTTGAAGATATGGATTTGCAGTGGCAAATGGCCATGATTACTAGAAGAGTGAAGAGATTTATGAACCGAACAGGAAGGAAGTTTATAGGAAAGACTGTTGGTTTTGATAAGACCAAAGTGAGATGCTTCAACTGTCAAAGTTATGGGCATTTTGCTAGGGAATGTCAAAAACAAAAGCAGGAGACTTCGAGTCAGAGTTCAAACAACAGGAATGCATCAAACAACCCTAACTCGAGAGCGCTGATCTCTACTGCTAGAGAAGGTTCATATGACTGGAGTATTCACTTGGAAAAAGATGACAATGTCACACAGGTATTCATGGCAGAGATAACTCCAGTTGATGATGGTGAAGCTACTGTGGGAGATGCTGAAGCAAAAGTGGATGCTGAGGCAGAGGTCAAGATAGAGACTAAAGCTGAAGAAGAGAAGGTTGATCAGACAAAAGATGCTGAAGAGGAAAAGCAAAAGTCTGACCATCAAAAGGAAGCTGAAGAAAAGGAAGCAAAATATAAAAGAATGGAAGCTCAGCTTGCGGCTCTAATGGCCAACCTTGATAAACAAACAGGAGAGGTAAAGTCTAATTCTGTGTGTTTAAAATGTTGTGAATTACAGGGTGAAGTTGACAGGTTGTCCACACAAAACCAAAGTCTGGTGGGCGAGATGTCTACCATAAAAGAAGCAAACTTTTTTGCTAAAAGAAATGAATCATCATACTTGAAGAAGATAAAAGGTTATGAAAGTAAAATTGAAGCTGTAACCTGCAAATTAAATGAAAAACTTCAAGTCATAGACTTAGCTCATGAAATGATGGCTGAGAAAACAAAAGAGATTTCTGATAAATGCAAAGAGTTGTCAGATGCACAACTCAAAATTGTTGAACTTGAAAAGAAATTAGGTCAATTCAGAGACTCTACTTTTGTTATGAAACATATGTTGGGTGGCTTGAAGAAAAGTAATGACAAAACCAGTGTGGGATTTCATGGTTTCAATGAAGTTCCACCTCCTGTTAGTCATGACTATTCTTTCTTGCCTGATGAAGATGAGCTCATGGACTTTGGGTCAACATCACCAAGTAGTTCCACGTCACGTCAAGGAAATGTTTTTGAGAATGCTGATGCTAAGAAGGATAATAACAGCAAACCTGTTTTGAAAAAGAACACATCACATCCTAAGAATAAAAATCCAACTTTTGTTAAAAGTGTTAATTTTGTTCAAGGAAGTGACATGAAAGAGGAAACAGCTGTTATTGAAAATGAATCAAATATAGAGTTTGCTAAAAACAAGAACATAGAAAATTCTGAAACTAAGCAAACTGAACCAAATCCTTCTAAGGCATCATCAGAAGAAAAACCCGAATCTAGTTCAAAGGCTTCAGAAAAGAAGTCTTCGAAAAAGAAATCGTGCTTCAAATGTCACACCAAGGGACATGTAGCTAGCTGCTGTCCTAACAAAAAGAGTGAAGCACAAGTGAGTGAGAGGAAGAGAGAGAAGTCACCAGAGAATAGTGGTGATAAACAGGAGAAAGTTGCAAATTCTCAAAAGAAATCTGCTGCTAAGCAACCAGAGAATGTTGCTGTTGGTGTAGATAAGGCTGAAAAAGGAACTCGACAAGTTCCTCGTTTTCAAAGAAATCAACCTAGATTTCAGTCTAGATCTCCACCAGGCAGATACGAGAGACCTAGAAGCAGTTCACCTAGAATGAACAATTTTAATGGAAATTCAAATAATTTCAGAAGTCAAGGTCAATATCAAAATCGATACCAAAATAATGGTGGTCGAACTTTTTATAACAATGGATTTAGAAATTATAACAATCATGCTTCTTGGAATCAAAATTCAAGGTACCCAAATCAAAATTTCCAAAGGTCAAATAGTCCAAATACATATAGGAATCCTCAAGACCATAGACCTTATGGAAATCAAAACCTATTTCCATCAACAGGTCTGAGATCCAAGACTCCAGTTAGGAGTAATGGATATTGGATGGATGTTCAAGTGGTTGGTGAATTTGGACGACCCAAGACCATTAAGGCTTGGGTCCCCCAATCTAACTAATTTCTTAGTTGGTGTGTGCAGGAGCTGCTAAGGAGGATTATCAACTTATGTTGATAGTGGCTGCTCTAGGCACATGAAGGGGGTGTGAGATTGTTGATATATATAAATTGATTGATTTAAATTGAAGTTCAAAGTGTTGAGTTGACACACTAGATAACCTGGCAGATCTTTATACTAAAGCTTTTGACAGGGCTCGCTTTGAACATTTAGTCGAACTCAACGGGATGAGGAATCCTGAATAACTGGTTTTTCATAAGAATTTTTGTAAATAGTTTACTGCTTTTCTTAAAAATCAAAAATACAAAGACATTGAAAAATCATAATCATAAAAAATAGAAAATTAAAAATGAGTTATCACTGTGTGAAAAAGGAGAAATGATAGTACATCAGCAAGTTAGACTGTCACACTCGAACTACAATAAATTGCTTAAGTGTGATAGCAGCTTCATTATACGATGTACCAGTAGGCAAAAAGCATGAAATAATCAACTTACCAATGTGATATAAACCTAAAAGCACTTAGTATGAGTGGGGAACACATCAGGGGTGTATGGTTTAATGACCTTAAATCTTGCGTTGATAGATTGCCAAAATCTGAAGTTTTGGGTCTTTATACTGTTATTTCATCTGGGGATATCAGGGTTGTCCTTCTGCTGCATCCAGATACATGCTGACCTAGGCACAACCAGGATATCTTAAAAGAGCAAACAATGCCAAATCCCATAAATGAAGAAGCTCTCATAGAGAGTTATTCAAAAAGTGCAAAATGCATAAATCGTACCAAAAAATGGTATTTGTCATAGCCCTCGTTAGATATTTTGGTCTCTTTGCTGTACGGAAGTACTGACCTATTCACCAAGTATCTAAACGTTGAAAAATAAAATGGATGAATTCAGTATACTCACCTACTACGATGAATCTTTGTGCATACCTTGATCGCGGGGGTATATCCTGAAGTGGGACACACTAATATATCAGAATTAATATTACCTTAACGTATCATACGGTAATGGTACTTGAAATGTTCATGCATTTTGTTTAAGTGGACAAACATACTGGTAATCGTCTTGGACTGCTTTTCACGAAAATTAAATACAGAATTATCTAATAGTGTGAAAACAGTTTGATTGTGCTGATATGATCTTCTTACCAGTGATTCTCACAAAAATAGAGTGTTTATTGTTTTTGTTATTTACTTGCTTTCAGAAAATATAAAAATCCAAAAATAGTGTCTTTTTCTGTTTAAAATTCTTAACGTACGAAAAACTGTTATTCTTGGACGAATTGTTACTGATAGGGGGAGACGGTGTTGGAAAGTGAGTTCAAAATTTTAAATCATGCGGGTTATAGGGTGTGATTAAAAAGTTTTGCGTGTTGGTGATAAATTGAAAATGCTTAATCTGTGATACAGTTTAACTATCTCTTGAATAATAATAATTTGTTTAACTTCTGTTGAAAAATTCTTATGGTTTCTCGAGATGTTTGTTTTATAGTAAACAGATTGAAGCAGTGTGTTGCTGAGAAGTTGCTGTGTTGCTGAGAAGTTGCTATGTTGCTGAGAAGTTGCTGTGTTGCTGAGAAGTTGCTATGAAGATGAGAGTTTGATTGGATGCATGGTAGAACCTCCTTTCTACATTGCAGACAAAGATTGAAGAGTTTGAAGATTGCTATACATATGCTGAACTGGAGTTTACTCAAACGCTAAAGTTTTTGCAGATTTGGTGATTGGATGCATCAGCTTAGGGGGAGTCTGTTGCTGACAGAAGCTGTTGAAGCTGAAGCTATCCAAAGACCAAAGACAGTGCGAGACTACATGAAGATTGCAAGAAGACTGAAGACAAAGTTATTTTATGAAGCTATTGTCAAGGGGGAGTTTGTTGGTGCATGTTTGTGACAACAGCTTAGATTTGGTCTTTGGATATCTTGTAACTAGTTAAACGATAAACAGTTAGCGGGTTTAGCTTTGTAATAGTTAGTTGAAATGTTTGGGCTAACCAAACCCAATGAATTAGGGTGATGGGGACGAATTGGGCTTGTCCAATTCGCAGTCCATGTTGGAAACCTTGGCCCAAGTAGCAAACCTTGTGTTATATAAGCAAGGTTAGACTTTAGGGTTTAGGTTAATCAGCCAGAACATTGTGTGAGAGCAATTTCGTGAAGGACTAGTGTCTTGGACGAATTTGAGTGTGGTTAGGGTTTAGATTGATCGTAATACGTTTGTTTGATAATCAATAGTAAACCCGGTTTGAAAGTGAATTGCTGTTTCTGTTCTTCTACTTGTTTCTGTGATATTCTGATCAAGAGGATTCCGCACTCTTGATTGGATTGACAATTCTGTTGAAGATCCATACGAATAGGGGACCTACACCATTGGCTCTGATACCAACTCTTCTGTCACACCCCGGCCACGTTAAAACAACAAAACCGCGGTGGAAACGCCGGGGAGTGATGCGACAGAATTATTGTTTCAACAACCATGGCAATTAAAGTTTTGTATTATTAGAAATAAAGTTACATTGTCTTAGGGTTCAAACAAAACACACATAATTAACAGTCTTTTAAGTCACTAAGGCCCAAGTCCGCCTAAGTGAAGCACAAACATCATCATGCGTTAGCACCTGAAACACATGTAAAAATAGGAACGTCAACATAAAAATGCCTGTGAGATACATAGGTTTTGTTTATGCAGGATTCATGACTTGTAGTTTAAAAGAAGTGTTTTACAAAATATAGTCATGAACCTTGTAAAATGTTTCCTTTATGAAATCATATGAAAATCGTTATGAAAATCAAATGATAATGAAAGGACAATGCATGGTTAAATGAATAACCAAGTAAAAGTGAATTTGTATAAAATATGTAATTTGTAAAACAATGTCATGTTCTTGTATAAAATGTTTCATGTCTTGCCCAAATGGTTTAGATAACGCAACAATGTATAATACAATAAAAGCACTTATATATAGGAAGTACCAGCGGCGTATCCACCATGCTTTTATCATATAACACATAGCCCCGTTACATAAGTCACTTATCAATAACCAACCAAAATGTCTTGTTCAATATTAAAATGTTTATGTGTAAACCATGTTCAATGTCATGTGTGAAATGTATCATGTATAACCAAATGAAATGCATAGCAAGTAAAAAGTATTTACTCAAACTATGTGATGATGTCAATGTGAAAACTGTATCATGTATGGTGAATAACTAGAAATTACTCAACCCCATAGTAAAATGTACAAAACAAAGTGTTTGAATAAACCTAAGTTTAAATCAAATGTTATGTTTTGCAGAAAAAAATGCTTTATGATTACAAACATTTATGCAGTAATGTTAATCGCATACATTCAAGCCTTGCGACTGTGGCGACAAACCTTTAAACAAATTAAAGGTTTATCTAAGTTATGTATATCGGATTCTGTAATTCCCAACTTCCAAACAAACCTAGGAAGTTGGAAACGGGATTTGTCAAGTCCTATGGTACCATTACATACTACCGAGCGGCGTGATCAATGTTAATGAATGTATTATTGTCCCGATTAAACACACCAAATGTCATAACCAATGTAGCATGTGAAAACCATGTACTAGGAATGCTAAGTAAACATGCCTAGTAGAAATGTTCATGAAAAACAATGTGCTAGCATGCTCAGTAAACATACATAGCAGAAATGTCATGTAAAACAATGTGTACATATGCTAAGTAAACATATGCAACAAATGTGAAATAAATCAATGTGCTAGCATGCTTAACATACATAGCAAAACATAATTGAAAGCATGTACTAGATATGTACTAGGTGAAAGTAGCATGTTTATGTCATAAAAGCAATGAAATGCATGAAAGTAACACGTATGTACATGTGTATCACCCCAAAGTATTTGAAAACGGTAAAAGAGGGGAACTATGTACTCACTTGGGATTGCCTAAAAGTCTTTGAAAATAAGACCAAATAAGGCTTCAAGGATCACGAATCAACCGGCACCTAGTATAGGTAACTATGTTAATAATCGGATCCTAAATAGGGAGATAGGATAGAATGATGTTCTATAAATCAAATAAGTATTTGAACTCATATGGTATGATTTAATAGAGCTAACATTCTGATTTGAAAGTCTATCTATGTGCTTTTGACCCGTTTCGACCCATTATGGTAGTATAAGCTACTAGAATGCGTCGTTTGCGTAAAACTATGTTCGGATGGTTAACTATGTGCTATGCCAAGTCTTACATGCCCAATTATCCCTAAACATGTTACTAAATCAGATTATATGTCAAAAAGTTGATCACATATTCAAAATACGGATTTATGCTTCAAAAGGGCATTTTGGTCATTTCCTATGGGGATACAAGCTAACTAGCAAATGATTAACCAATCCTATGTGATCATAAGGTATAACCTCAGAGGTTATTCCCTATGCAACTATGATCACTAATCAAGCTTGGTCGGATCCTAATGATCGACCAAACGGGTCGGGTTCGAAAGTCTAAGTGGTTGTCTAGACCGCTTCACTTACGACCCTAAACAAGCAATAAACTAATAGTGACGAGTTAAACATGTCAAAACATGTTTAACCTACTTAGAAAACTGATTTGGTATCGACACAAAGTGTTTTGACAAAGTGTTTTGATACCTAAAAGTAGTTCCGTTGCAAAATGCGTGCTAAAACGCATTTTGACCGAAACTTTGACTCGTCACTACACCTAGTTAACGTGGAAATCAGTAGGTATAATCGCTAAGGATTATAACCATCGTGATTACAATCACGTTACAAAGTTCAAACGAACTTTGCATTGACCATTGACTGGTCAAACTGAAAGTCAAACACTGTTTGACTTTTAAGCTAGAAAGCAATAAAAGAATGAAGGAGTGCTTACAAAAGGTCCTTGCTTGAACTTGATCTTATAATTCTCAGGTATAAAGTTATAAAAACATCAATTTAGAGAATTTAGATCAAGTGTGAGTTGCAACAAATGAAATGGTAGGCTATTTATAGTTGTTGCAAACTCACAAGATCAAGACACATGTTTGTGTAGCCTCCAAGCAAGAAATCATGGCCTTACATGTGTTACAAGCAGGTTCAAAGCCTTGGAGAGGTGTTAACTTGGTTAACACACCAAGAAATTTGCATAACAGCCCCTGAATTAACAACAGATTGCTAAAAAATGATTTCTGGTCGCTGGGGGTCTTCAGGCGGCCCGCGTAAGGCAGACGACCAGGCTTACGCAGCCGGTATGGTCCCTGCAGATCAGCAAACTTTCAACATTTACAGCATAGGTCCCTGCACTTGTTTGAGCCCATTTTAGGCACTTTTGACCCCCGTTAAGCCATTTTCAAGGCTCTACAAGGTCAATAAAGTTTATAGGACTCAAAATATGCTCGGAAAACTCTCGGATGTCGGCTCGTTTGGTCGTACGGTCGCGTTATTCGTTAAATTACGACGAAACTCAAACGGACGCAAAAACGAACCAAATTAAGCGACGAGTGGTATTTTTGCATGCCGATCACTAAAATAAAAATATTTTAGTGTGTACAAATATTTTGGATGTCCAGATGTGGTCAGAACGTAAGATATGCGCGAAAATGCAAACTTACGTCGTTTTTGACACTTTTAGCCCCTGTAAGATCAAATAAGCATATTTTCGCACACCGAACCTATCAAAGCTTATTTCTAAGCTATGTTTAGGTTATATATGGTATGTTTAACTTATGATCATGTTCCAGACTGTACGTTGCCTTACGAAACGGCAGACTTTTGCAGTTTGACGCAAATAGTCCCTGTGAGCGAATAAACTTGTTTTTGCCATACCAAACCTTCTAAAACTTATTTCTAAGTTATGTAAAGGTTATTTAAGGTATGTTAACCTTATGTTGCTGTTCTGGAGTGTTTTTCACGATAAACTGATTACGGTTACGCATCAGTTTGCGTATAACTTTCCAGGAAGCGATATAGAGTTTAAAATCAATCAAAAACCAAAACGCACAAAATGTCAAACATAAATAACAACATTGGGATCAAAACACACTGTTTTATTAATATTGAATTGTTCATAGTTTGTACAATGATATTACAAGCACAGATATCACATAAAATCCTGCGACTCATGATCTCATACTGGAGCTGCAATGTTAGAAGTAACTCATCCCGTGTATAACCAGTGAAATGTGAGGGATGGTAGGGATCAAAAATTGGCATGGTGTAAGGTGGGAACCATCTAAGTGGCTCATCTAGTGGTGAAGAAGTGAAATGAGCAGTAGGTGTAGACTGAGGTACGTGTGGATAAGCTGCTAAAACATGGGGATCATGGCTAGGCTGCTGGCTAGAAGTGTCTTCCCCTGGACGGGGTGCGGGTATATCCTGCAAGAAAACAATCGGCAGGTCGACACGGTGTACATCATACTCAATTGGGTGAGTAGGAGTAATATCAACAGGTGCAGGTGCAAGTGGGGGAGTGACTGGCTCAATAATAGGAGGGTCAGCGGGTGCAGGAACTGGATCAGGTATGAGTGTTGCAATGTCAGGTATGCAAATGGAATAGGATCATGGTCAGGCAAAGGCTCAGGAGCAAGTATCGGCTCAGGATCAGCGGGTACATCAACGGGCTGATCATCGGGAACAAAATCAGGCTCAATGTCATGTGGAGGGGATGGTGCAGCTGACATAGCTGTATCATCATCAGAATCTGTGGCGTAACGTCGCAGTCCAACTGCCTGTAAAGCGGATGATGACACAAACTCAAAGGAATCGGGGACAGAATGTAAACTAGAATCAGAAGAAATCTCGATGACAGGGATCTCAAGAAGTGGAGCAGCAATGACCTCTTCCGCTATCTCTCCATCACCTGGGCCCATCAGGGGGACCATCAACAAACAGGTCAAAATCATCGTCAAAAAGATCATTAAAAGGCCAATCCTTAGGAGGAATGACCATGAGAGGAACGGGAGCGAGGATCGGTGCCACAACATGCTCACCATCGGGGTGACCGATGATAAGATAATCGTGCATAGGAATAGGAATAACAAAAGGATCCTCGTCTAGGATACCATCAGCAATCGGTAAATCATCTCCGAAATCAGGCAGCGTAAAGGGCTGAAAGTCGTCGTCATCATCGGACGTCATCTCTGGGTCACTCTCGGTATCAGAAGTAAAGATCTCTGGCTCGGGTGCAATCTCATCATCTGAGACTACAGCCATGGGGTCATCGGTATCGGACAATCCACTCTCGGATGATGACATAGTGTCTGTAACAAAACAATCACAACATATGCACATATATCAACTACTAACATTAAACATGCAATCAATGATAATGTAATCACGTATCCTTCCTAGTCTCCCAGACTAAACCACCCAGTCTCCCAGACTGAACTACCCAGTCTCCCAGACTAAACCACCTAGTCTCTAGGACTAAACCTCCCAGTTTCTCAAACTGAACCACCTAGTCTCTCAGACTAAACCTCCCAGTCTCCCAGACTGAACTACCTAGTCTCTCAGACTAAACCTCCTAGTCTCCCAGACTGAACCACCCAGTCTCTCAGACTAAACCATAAACATAAACCTTGAAAAGTGTTTTGTGTCTTTTGTTTGTAAAAATGTTTGTTTCCCTGGATCTGGGCGTTTCGTGTATACAATGAAAACATGTTGTAAAATTATTTTCATGAGAGCCCTAATGATTGTAGTCTAGACTCAAGAAGGAACACTAGTTCGCTACAATCGAAGCTCTGATACCAAGCTGTCACACCCTGACTTTTGCGGAAGCGTGACTATGGTGTGACTTTCTTAATATCATTGCATTCAATCATAACAACAACTATATGATAAAAACCATAGATTGTCATCCATTAGATAAGTTTAAAAAACATCACAAACATCATTGTTTAAACAAAGACTTCAAATTCAAGTGTTACAAACCATACAAATTGTTTAGAGTTCCAGAAGGACTCATCAAAAGACTCTAAATAAAATCAGGTTTTGGTAGATGTGTCTCGTCCAGGAATAAGACACACTAACCAAACCCTAGGACAACGGATGACATCCTTTATTCATAACGCAACTTGAAACATCCAACGCCTGCCAGATCCACTTTTAATTCCCTGAAATACATGTATTTTGAAAACATCAACAAAAGTTGAGCGAGTTCGTGTGTTTGTTTGTGTGTATGAATAAACCTTTGAAATCATTGTAAGTATTTATGTAAATTTGTAAATCTCGGTATCAATGTGACAACCGTCAAAATTGCGTGTGTCCATACAATTAATTAATATTGATTTATGCTTAATGACTGTACTTAATTACAACTGCTGACTTAAACTGTCTTCTGATATCTATATCATAGATACATGTTCATTACATTTCATACTGTCACACCATTTATTACATACAGACTTTGGTAACATACATGATGCACAAAGCACAGTTAGCACAGTTAGCGGATAACTCTGATACATGCTGACAATGTCAGTACATAGACAGACAGAGATTTGTGACCCCGTAAGGGCCAGAGACAAGGTACTACACTTGTATGGAGTGTAGGGAAGTAAGGACCATAAAACTGCATCTCTAGGTGATAGTTTAAGTGCCGGAAGTGCCTAAAACTCACTAAAAGTGCAGAATTCTGCATTTATCAACAAAAATCAGCATTTTAACATGCTAGTAAAACGCAAAAACATGGCAAAATGGTCCTGTATGCTTTCCTAAGTGTCGGGAATTGAAAGTGTCACAAAAAGTTACATAAAAGACACTATACGGAATAACTTAGCACTTTAACGGAACGGTATCTAACCGAACAACCGGACATTACCCAGAACACCAAAATATTGCTAAAAACATTGTTTTTATTTTACTGAGCTAGTTATGGTTCCCGAACACTTAAACTCTCTATATAAAACATGATACACATTAAACACTAGACTTTTACCTTTAACCACTCACTAATTAACTTATTTACCATTTAAATTACAATTTACCCCCCCCCCCCATATGTGATCTACGGTCAAGAGCATGGCCCCACCTCCAAGATACCTTAAATCTTCCAAAACCTCTAGTAATATTCATTTAGATCTTGATGTGATCTTGTGTGTACTAGAGGGAACATCAAACCCTTTGGATAATAACATTTGAGTTTATAAGAAAACCACTATCTTCTTCATCTTCACTTTAACTCACCACACTCTTCCCTCTCCTCTATAGCTTCGGCCGAACACCCAAGCACACACACCACCATTTTTCGGTTCAATCCAATTCAATCCAAGCTTGTCACAAGGTGATACAAGGTGCTTTAGGAGGCTCGATGCTCACGGAACTTGAAGGACCTCTCTTGTGTGCTATTATCCACTTCATTTTCACTAGTGTTCTTCCCTAGCTTCAAGCTAGTAGTAAGATCTTTATTAACTCTTGATACTTCATGTTTTTAGTGGTTAAAAGATATAACTTGTTGAAATAACAAGAACACTAAAAAGAACATGCACTTGAATCTTGAAACATAAAGATGAAATATGATGAAATGTTGTTAGTATGATGTTGTTTTGAATATGTTGATGTTTGCTTGATGATTACTAGAAATATTGATGTTGATCATTACATGGAACTTGCTAGATTATGATTAAAAACATGATTTAGCAAGATAAGGGATGATTATGTAACAACATGAAATAATCACCTTGATTAAACATGAACTTGAAAGTAAAGTGATTCTCTTGAAAAGTAATAAACCAAGTGAACTAGTAATCTTGTAAATCCAAGACTTGTGAATGATTTTTCTAAAGGAACCAAGTTTAAAAAGATGATTCTTGAAGGATCATGGGTTTTAATTAAACCTACACTATTTTTAGTGGAAAGACAAATAAATGAACCATAGAGAAACAAGAAAATGTTACGGATAAACATTTTTGTAAATTATGTTTACAAGTTGTAAACACCAAATCTTTTCAAGAATGAGATTTTAAATGAAGTAAACACACTTTGGAGGGTAACTAAACCCACTAAACGCTTTACCAAGTTACTACACATTTTTGTGAAAAATCAAGTTCATGTCATTATGTAAAATATATAGTTTTTGCACTTGGTAAGTGTAATATGGTTTAGTGATTTGTTGTTGATTGTTTGAATGATTTTCGAAAAGAAAATGATATGCTAATTAGCATGGATACCTCCATTTACCTCCATTTACAAAGGAAACTATGACGAAAATTTCTAAAAATTCCAACACTTAGAAAATATTTTCTAACAAGTGTTTACAAATATGTTTTTAACTTTGCTTTTCAAAATAAACTTCGCCATAGGTTTTGTTACAAATATACAAAGTATCGGAGGTTGGTTTTTGTAAATAAAATGAGTAAATATATATTTAGAATATATATTTTATACTAATACATTTGTGTGAATATTTGTTTACTTTGCGGAATAGTTATATTATTTTAGGGTAATATAATATAACTTACAAATTACCATGACATTTACAACTCCAAAATAATACAAAAAATTGCAAGGAATAAATATTTAAGTTACACACTTGATATTGTGAAACCGAACGCAAAAACGTAACTTATGAAATATTCTGGAGAATACCGTTACAGTATATTTTTGGTAAGCATGATTTTTTATACGAAAGAAGTGAAAGTATGGTTTTTATTACCAATTATATCATTATTTTTGGACAAGGAGAAAATATATTATTTTTGGGAGATAAAAGTATATTTTCTTGGGTTTATTAAGAAATATAATATTTTTGGGAAAAATATGTAATTTCTTGGAATGCATTATTTTTGGACAAACAAGTTTATATATATTTTCTAAGTGAGACATGGAAATATATTGTTTTGGAAATATATTGGATACTTATTAAGAAAATACGTACACACCGGAACACAACGCCAACATGGCAAGATATACCAATACAAGAATACGAAGATACATGTATAAGATACCCCCATCCTTGGGAAGGAAATACTTGAGAAGTATTGTTACAAAATATTGTTTAACCATTATTCCAACAATCAAATGTAATTTGAAGTTAAAGTAATCATTATTTTAGCAAATAAATATAACTTGGAATAACATTGAAGACATGACGTAAACGTAACTCAAAAACGCAAATACTAAGACAAGGCACGACCCGTTCGTCTAATAGACGTTAGAACATTGTAGGTAGTCGTGTATGCTGAGGAGATTGAGTTACAAGTACCGAAGACGCAATACAGTGAGTTCATGTCCCCCTTTTCTTTTAACTGGTTTCAGTTTTATACTTCGGGGGTGGAATGCATGTTACAATTGTTTACAGACCTTTTATACATGGTATGGTTAGCTTAAGGAGGGTTACTACTTAGATCATGTGAGTGGGTAGGCGGATACTTGAGGCCATTAATCCTCGTTGTAGGACCGAGGGACATGGGTGATAGATCTATTCGGGTGTAGCGAGCCCCACTGCTGAGTCCGCTGAGTGGACCATGAGGTGACTATGTCTTACCGACGAAATCTGCTAGGTTTGAGTCTTCCTGCATCACTTCACACATATCAATGGCCTTGCAAACCATTGGTGATCTCTTTTTCCTTATTGCTACATACCAGGGACTTTCATACATACTTACAATGTTTTCAAAGGTTTATTCATACACACAAACGAACACATGAACTCGCTCAACTTTTGTTGATGTTTTCAAACTACATGTATTTCAGGGAATTTATAAGTGGATCTGGCGGGCGTTGGAAGTTTTTATGCTGCGTTAAGAATAAAGATGTCATCCATGGTCTTTAAGTTTGGTCAGTGTGTCTCTTTCCTGGACAAGACACGCCTTCCAAACCTTGGTGCTATTTAATATCTTTTGATGAGTCCTTAGTGAACTCATAAACATTTTGTATGGTTGTAAAACTTGAAATTGAAGTCTACGCTTTTGAAACAAGGTTGTTATGTTTTAAACTTATTTTATGGATGACAAATCTATGGTTTTATCAAATAGTTGATGTTATGATTGAATGCAATGATATTAAAGAAGTCACACCATAATCACGCTTCCGCAAAAGTCAGGGTATGACAGCTTGGTATCAGAGCTTCGATCGTAGCGAACTAGGATTCTTTCTCGAGTCTAGACTACGATCATTAGGGCTCTCACGAAAATGTTTTACAACATGTTTTTATTGCATACACAAAACGTCCAGATCCAGGGAACAAACATTTTTACAAACAAAAGACACAAATCACATTTCAAAGAATTCATTTATAATTCAGTCTTAGAGACTGGGGAGGTTCAGTCTAGAGACTGGGGAGGTTCAGTCTTAGAGACTGGGGAGGTTTAGTCTTAGATAGTCTTAGAGACTGGGGAGGTTCAGTCTTAGAGACTGAGGGAGGTTCAGTCTTAGAGACTGGGGAGTTAGTCTGAGAGACTAGCTGGGTATTCAGTCTGAGAGACTGGGGAGTTAGTCTGAGAGACTAGCTGGGTATTCAGTCTGAGAGACTGGGGAGTTAGTCTGAGAGACTAGCTGGGTATTCAGTCTGAGAGACTGGGGAGTTAGTCTGAGAGACTAGCTGGGTAGTGCAGTCTGAGAGACTGGGTAATTCGGTTTGGGAAACTGGGTAGTTTAGTCTGAGAGACTGGGTAATTCAGTTTGGGGAACTGGGAAGTTTAGTCTGAGAGACTAGGGAGTTTCAGTCTGAGAGACTGGGTGTTTTCAGTCTGAGAGACTGGGTGTTTTCAGTCTGAGAGACTGGGTGTTTCAGTCTGAGAGACTGGGTGTTTTAGTCTAAGAGACTGGGCGTTTAGTCTGAGAGACTAGGAAGGATAGAAAGTTTCATGAAGAATAATGTGAATACATGACTACATGATAAATTACTTGTGTTTGCATATGCTAATTGTTAGTGATTACTATGGATACATGTGCTATGACTAATATGTACCGGCACACATGTCACTTTATTTTAGAAAGCGAGATATCAGGCATTGATAACCCTACGGCCCCCGCCACAGATAATGGGATTGCATCTGCACCGGAGATATTTACGTCAGACACTAAGAGTGATCCCGATATGCTGACCAAGGACGAGGACGACTTCCAACGATCCGCGCTACCAGATTTTGGGTGATACTTTACTCTTGCGGATGGCTTCCTTGACAAGAATCCTCCTGTCACTCTTGTTTCAGTCCATGACCACTACATCACTGGTCATCCCGATGGTAAGCACATCATGACACCAATCCTCGACGCCGTACCTCTTGTGGTCATTCCTCCCGAGGATATGCCTTTTGACGAATTGTTTGATGATAATGTTAACCTGTTTATTGGTGGCCCTCCTAATGACGCCCATAATGATGGAGAGATAGACGAGAACGTTGATACTAAATTCACTTCTTGAGACCCCTGTTATCAAGCTATCCTCTGATTCTAGTATACCCTCGATTTCAGACTCCTTTGAGTCTGTGACATCTGCAGCCTTACAAACGGCCGGATTACAGCTTTCTACTACTGACTCAGATGACGACGCCGCTATGATTGCTGCACTATCACCTGCTTAAGGCACCACACCTTTACACGACCCGGAGCCTGCTCCGGAGCCAGCTTCTATTCCTTTTGGGCCAGCTTGATGTTGCACCTGCTGATCCTGCACCCTTGCTTGATCATGACCCTATTTCTTTTGGTTTAATAGACATTGCACCCCTTATACCTGGCCCAGTACCTGCATCTGACAATCTCCTTATTGGCAGAGACGCTGGTTCCTGCACCTTCACCCGCTGATGTTTCCCCTATGGAGACCGACGTCCATTGCACTGGCATGTTTATCGCTTACTCTTAGGACTTACCCGCACCCCGGAAAGGTACTCCAGGTCGGCACCCGCGTAACGATCCCTATTGCTACTGCAACATTTTCTACAACCCCACAGGCCGCACCGTTTGCTACATTCACCTCTACATCGCTGGACGAGCCATTTTGATGCTTCCTATAATACACTATGCTGATTTTAGACCCTTACCATCCCTCACATTATGGAGGCTACACACGGAATGAATGCTTCTTTAACATCAGCTACAGTTTGAGGATATAAGTCGCAGAGTTTTGGAGCTTGAGCTGACACCACGTCCTCCACCCTGTCTATTACCAGTATACTTTGATCCTCCACATTCACCGAAGGTTCCTTTTGCATGCTCGCCTGCTGCTATTCCACCTTTCCCAGGTTTTTGAGGCTCGTTTCTTTACCGTTGAGCAGCAGATCAGTCAACTACTTCGACGTATATACGAGTTCGAGGCAGAGCTCACGCATGTTAGCAGTTTACCTTTCTTTCCTCCTCCACCTCAGTCACCAGTATAGTTGGTTCCTGGATTATGCGGGTTGCATTACATTTGGGTAAAGACACTAATGATAGGCCGAGATTATGGAGACTTTTGAAGACCACATCTGGCTACGTAATTTTGATACACTGATAAACTTGTTGGACAAGGGTAGGGTGACCCTGTGCCCCTCTTGATGTGATACATTTTGTAAGACAATACGATCGTGGTCGAAGAATAATGAGAGCCCAATCATCATTAAACAAGCAACAATACTTTGTGACCAATAACCAATGAAAGCTTAGTCGCTATGTCTTCGTTAAGCACGTTGTTGACCTATATGTGTGTGCTATAATTATAATGCTACGTGCTTGCTTGCTTTGCTCTCATTAAACATAATTCTCAAATTACTTGGTTATGCTATGATTATGCTATTACTTGATTGGTTGGTATGATAACCTATTATGTGTATGTACGTATGACCACTAAACAACTAAATGCACTTCTTGAACAAATATAACCTGACCTAATCAATCTTCTTCTTAGAAGATGTCGATACAAGGGAACGTCGATACCAACAACCCTCCGCCAACAACAGCGGCAGAACTACAAGAGCGCATCTCACAGGCCATTGCACAGCTCGAGGCCCTCCGCTCCGAACGCAGCGAAGGCTGCACCTACAAGCAGTTCTTGGTCCACAAACCTCGAGAATTCGACGGCACTGGGGGTTCCTTAGCCTTTGTGCGCTGGGTTGAGAAGACGGATTTTGTATTAGGATTGAGCAAATGTGGCCCAGAACATCAGGTCACGTATATAGCTGGACTATTTATAGATGGGGCTCTGTCATGGTGGAACCTTCAGGTTCAAACGTTGGGCGAGACTGCTGCGAATGCTTTGACGTGGGACGAACTAAAGGAATTGATGCGTAAAAGATATTGCTCTAGGGCAGAAGTCCAGAAGTTGGAAACTAAATTGTGGAATTTGAAAATGGAAGGTCCAAAGATAGCCGAGTATATGCAGAAATTTGGCGAATTATCACAAGTTACTTCGCGTTTGGTGGAACCAGAATCTAGGAAGATCGAACGTTTCATCGGGGGACTGGCACCTCAGATCCTAAGCCTGGTAACAACATCTAAGACTTCAAAAATCATCGAAGCGATCGACATGAGCGTGGCGCTCACTGAAGAAGCGGTTAGACTAGGAAAATTTTCCACACCGGAAGAGAAAAATGAGACTCCTGTAGAGTCATCTGGGGATAACAAGAGAAAGCTCGCAAATTTCAAGATGGTTACTCGGGTGAGTAGCAAGAAGAAGGCCAAAAAGGGAAAAGACTACATGGGTATCCTACCTAAGTGCGACAATTGTTTACGTTATCATGTCGGGCGATGTAAATATGGAAAATGTGATAACTGTGGTAAGAGGGGGCATCCTAAGGAAACTTGTAGGCAAGACACTGAACGTAGAAATGGAGGCCAAGATGGCAGCGAGAATCACGTAGAAAACAACGACAACGACAAAGGCAGGACGAGTGACAAACAAAAACGTGCTCAAGGGTGTCTTAACTGTGGGAGCAAGAAGCATTTCAGAAAATACTGCCCTAAGAAGAATCAGGCACAAGGATAAAAGCTCAGTAGCAGAGCTAGGGGAGCACACCGGGAATCCAAGCGTGGATATCGGTACGTCCCATATTACTCAACGTTATGCATCTGTGCTGCTAGATACTGTTGCAAATTTTAAGCTTCGCATCCCTAGAGTTTGAGAGTATACTTGGTTTAGTAGCAAGTAAGTTATATAACCGTACTCAGTAGAACTAGCTAATGGGAAGCTAGTGTAAGCCAAAAAAGTATTTGGAAACGGCAAGATAAACTCGGAGCACGTGAGTTTACGCTTGATCTACTGCCAGCTGAGTTGAGAAACTCCGACAAGGTAAGTAGGATGGATTGGTTTACGAGTGATCGAGCGGAGATTGATGCCCGCATCCCGATGGAAATCGAGGAAATGATCGTGACTCATGAAACAGGATACGCCTCTACGAATTACTAATTGCTTGAGGGCACGAAATTGGTTGCGTAAAGGATGTGTTGTTTTCTTGGCTCATGTTGGGGACAAGGGAGCCAAAGAACCAAAACTCAAAAATATTCCTGTGATAAGAAAAATACCCTGAAGCCTTCCCCAAAGGCTTGCCAGAATTATCTCCGCAACGACAAAATGAATCCCGCATCGATTTGATTCCAGGCGTCGCGCCTATGGTCGATGCACCGTAACAACTTTCGCCTTCGAAGATGCAAGGATTGTCAGTATAGTTTCAATAGTGGATAGAGAAGGAAGATAACAGACCAAAATTTCCGTTTTGGGTAACCTCAGTTCTGCTCATCAAAAGAAAGGACGATAGCTCCATGCAACCATCAAACTACCAGGAGCCGAACAAGCCAACCAACAAGAGTTGGTGACTCTTGCTAAGGATTAATGAATTACCTATTTAACTAACTAAGAGGGTCCAACTACTATTACACTACTGATCTATGATCGAGTATCATTAGCTATGAATTCAGGAAGAAAGTATATCGGGAGATTGTGGGACAATAATTTGTTTTTAAACATACACAAAAATGGTGTTTCCTACACAATGCACAAAACAGAGTTACACAGAATACGAAACCTTGAGGATCTAGAAAACATATGCTTAGGACCTTTGGGAACCCAGGTCCAAACTTGTAAAGGTTGTTACTTAGGAACGACATCTGTTAACTCAATCAAACACCATTAACCTGACATATATGCCATTTCAGTCAGCCAAACAGAAAGTACTCAAATTTCTTTTGTTAAGATCATTACTTTTGCTTCTAGCGAGTAGATGTTTGCATCTCTACTCCCCTGATGGTAGTTGCATCGCGCCAATTTTCTTCGCTGAGAGCGAACACATGTTTGCTTCGATACTTGGTCATTTCTTCATTTTAGCAAATACTCATTATTTCAGGACTCGGAAACTTTTATGACTCACATGCACCATTTGCTACGCATGTGGTTTCGATTCGAACAAACGCTTCATTGAATATCAAATATTAGTTTGCTAAATCTTGTGATTCGAATGACCTGCTTTATTGTAATTGTTGGCTCTTTTGTTACCAAGTCAACACACTTTCTTGAGACTTCATTTCTTTCAAGTTACATTCATGGTTTATCTTCGTAACCATGCTAAGATACCCTCGTTAATACATACGTTGTCAGGTTACCAAGTTCAATTGCTTGAACTTATCCATTTCGCATATTCAATTTAAAACGCCATATGATGTATTGAGAGCATCATATTCAAATATTTATGTGAAGGTTCTTTTGCTTCGAGTGGTAGTTAACTTGTGATTGGCCTACAACTCCACTAAATCGTTTATTGATTTCGATACCTTGCGTTGGTACTTTCACAGAATTGAAGCTTGCGCTAATTTAGTTACACACCCTATATACAGATTTAATTGTCTATTTATTTGTCCTAAATCCATTTTGGTTATCACGATTAAAGCGGTCCCAACACAGTTGTGTGTTAAGACAACGGTACATAGATTCATTTCTTATCACAATGTACCTCCTAAAGATTCTTTCATTGTCGATCGAATGCCTTGCGGTACTTGATACTTTTCCATCTACAATCAGAAACCGTAGTTCTTTGATGTTCCGTATTCAGTTGAAAACGCTATGACACTGTGTAAAACAAATCTTCAGATTGTTTCAGTGCCCTTTCTTTTGGTTTCAAATGTGGTGAACTTGTTCAGTCACCACTACTATTGGATTATGACATTACGACACCTTGTGGTGTCATTACAAACTTGTAGCTTGTGCTAATCATGGTCAACCGTTTCACACGAAACTACACATACTTTTGTTTGACCTTCCCTTTAAACGTTCCGAATGCGACTACGAAATGAAACAAAAATACACCTGATTCGCTTATATTTTATCCGGTGTATCTTCGAAATTCAAGAATGTCAACACACTAATCCTTACCGGTTATTTATCTGAAAGTTGACAGATCATTTTCATATTCAAGTTGTTAATTTTGAGTTCATATAGCGGATGCTATGGTTTGTGAAAACTCGTTTGCACATTGTGACCGATTGTTTGAGAATCCTATTGGTCAAAACTCCTCTTTTGTGGAACCCCTGTTAACTGAATTACGCTAGACTATACATCTATACATCTCATGTCCTTTGACGTCAAAAACTGGAACACATACCTTTTGACCATTGAGTTATTGTTGTTGAAATACATCCTTGGATTCACCTAATGTGAATAAGATTTGATTCGGTTTTGGGTAGTTATCTACCTCAGTACTATTCATATACGTACACGCATGGAGTTAAGGTAGTACAAATTTCGAGGACGAAATTTTATTAACAGGGGGAGAATGTGACAACCATCAAAATTGTGTGTGTCCATACAATTAATTAATATTGATTTATGCTTAATGACTGTACTTAATTACAACTGCTGACTTAAACTGTCTTCAGATTTCTATATCATACATACATGTGCATCACATTTCATACTGTCACACCATTTATTACATACAGACTTTGGTGACATACATGATGCACAAAGTACAGTTCGCACAGTTAGCGAATAACTCAGATACATGCTGACAATGTCAGTACATAGACAGACAGAGATTTGAGACCCCGTAAGGGCCAGAGACAAGGTACTACACTAGTATGGAGTGTAGGGAAGTAAGGACCATTAAACTGCGTCTCTAGGTGATAGTTTAAGTGCCGAAAAGTGCCTAAAACTCACTAAAAGTGCAGAATTCTGCATTTATCAACAAAAATCAGCATTTTAACATGCTAGTAACATGCAAAAACATGGCAAAATGGTCCTGTATGCTTTCCTAAGTGTCGGGAATTGAAAGTGTCACAAAAAGTTACATAAAAGACACTATACGGAATAACTTAGCACTTTAACGGAACGGTATCTAACCGAACAACCGGACATTACCCAGAATACCAAAATATTGCTAAAAACATTGTTTTTATTTTTCTGAGCTAGTTATGGTTCCCGAACACTTAAACTCTCTATATAAAGCATGATACACATTAAACACTAGACTTTTACCTTTAACCATTCACTAATTAACTTATTTACCATTTAAATTACAATTTACCCCCCCCCCCATATGTGATCTACGGTCAAGAGCATGGCCCCACCTCCAAGATACCTTAAATCATCCAAAATCTCTAGTAATATTCATTTAGATCTTGATGTGATCTTGTGTGTACTAGAGGGAACATCATCTTCACTTCAACTCACCACACTCTTCCCTCTCCTCTATAGCTTCGGCCGAACACCCAAGCACACACACCACCATTTTTTGGTTCAATCCAATTCAATCCAAGCTTGTCTCAAGATGATACAAGGTGCTTTAGGAGGCTCGGTGCTCACCGAACTTGAAGGACCTCTCTTGTGTGCTATTATCCACTTCATTTTCACTAGTGTTCTTCCCTAGCTTCAAGCTAGTAGTAAGATCTTTATTAACTCTTGATACTTCATGTTTTTAGTGGTTAAAAGATATAACGTGTTGAAATAACAAGAACACTAAAAAGAACATGCACTTGAATCTTGAAACATAAAGATGAAATATGATGAAATGTTGTGAGTATGATGTTGTTTTGAATATGTTGATGTTTGCTTGATGATTACTAGAAATATTGATTTTGATCATTACATGGAACTTGCTAGATTATGATTAAAAACATGATTTAGCAAGATAAGGGATGATTATGTAACAACAAGAAATAATCATCACCTTGATTAAACATGAACTTGAAAGTAAAATGATTCTCTTGAAAATTAATAAACCAAGTGAACTAGTAATCTTGTAAATCCAAGACTTGTGAATGATTTTCCTAAAGGAACCAAGTTTAAAAAGATGATTCTTGAAGGATCATGGCTTTTAATTAAACCTACACTATTTTTAGTGGAAAGACAAATAAATGAACCATAGAGAAACAAGAAAATGTTACGGATAAACATTTTTGTAAATTATGTTTACAAGTTGTAAACACCAAATCTTTTCAAGAATGAGATTTTAAATGAAGTAAACACACTTTGGAGGGTAACTAAACCCACTAAACGCTTTACCAAGTTACTACACATTTTTGTGAAAAATCAAGTTCATGTCATTATGTAAAATATATAGTTTTTGCACTTGGTAAGTGTAATATGGTTTAGTGATTTGTTGTTGATTGTTTGAATGATTTTCGAAAAGAAAATGATATGCTAATTAGCATGGATACCTCCATTTACAAAGGAAACTATGGCGAAATTTTCTAAAAATTCCAACACTTAGAAAATATTTTCTAACAAGTGTTTACAAATATGTTTTTAACTTTGCTTTTCAAAATAAACTTCGCCATAGGTTTTGTTACAAAAATACAAAGTATCGGAGGTTGGTTTTTGTAAATAAAATGAGTAAATATATATTTAGAATATATATTTTATACTAAGACATTTGTGTGAATATTTGTTTACTTTGTGGAATAGTTATATTATTTTAGGGTAAAATAATATAACCTACAAATTACCATGACATTTACAACTCCAAAATAATACCAAAAATTGCAAGGAATAAATATTTAAGTTACACACTTGATATTGTGAAACCGAACGCAAAAACGTAACTTATGAAATATTCCGGAGAATACCGTTACAGTATATTTTTGGTAAACGTGATTTTGGATACGAAAGAAGTGAAAGTATGGTTTTTATTACCAATTATATCATTATTTTTGAACAAGGAGAAAATATATTATTTTTGGGAGATAAAAATATATTTTCTTGGGTTTATTAAGAAATATAATATTTTTGGGAAAAATATGTAATTTCTTGGAATGCATTATTTTTGGACAAACAAGTTTATATATATTTTCTAAGTGAGACTTGGAAATATATTGTTTTGGAAATATATTGTGACAACCCGCACTAAACCAGGTATCCGTACGACTTAATTAATGATTAATTACTGCTTAATTACTGTGCTTGTTTGAACTAGCTGATGAACTGCTACTTGAATACTGATACATGAACTTACCTGCATCATACTTTACTTATCGTCACTACATTATTTACATGCTGAACCCTAGTGACAAACATGATGCACAAAAAGCACAGTAGCACTAAACGGATACACAGTGAACATGCTGATATAACCAGCATCAGGCAGACACTGCCTCTAAGGCCTGTGAAGAGCCTCAAATATTTTGCTACACTAATGGTGAGTGTAGGGATACAAGTGTTGTAGAACTGCGTCTCTAGGAATAAGATACACTGATTGGATGTGCCTAAAGCGTACTTTAAGTACAAAACACAGCACTTTAATAAATAACCCAGCTTCTAGCGGACTAGTAAAGTGCCAAAACATGGGGAAAATACTACTAGACACTTTCTAAAGTGTTGGAATTAAATTGTGTCACTAAAAATAACAATAACGACACTTTAAAGCTTTTGTAACGCTTTAACGGATTACTATCCAACCAAACAACCGGACTTTACCCGGAACATGAAAATATTATTATTTTCATTATTTATATTTTTCTGAGCTAGTTAGGGTCCCTGATTACCCTAACACCCGCCATAACGCATAGCATACAAGTAACTAAGTTTAAACACTTAACTTACTTAACTTAACCAATCTATGCTTAACTAAACTAGTTGATTTCGAACCAAGAGACCCCCGCCCCCCCAACCGAATCGGTCCCCTAGGGGACATACTTGTACCTTGCAAGATTTGCCAAATCTTGTATGCTTAAAATCTAGTTAACATAATTACCATTGGTTAATACCCACAAGAGTTGTCTATAAGTTAGATGCTTAGCACATATGATCATTCCATCTCACATTTCACCACAACATTACTCTCCTCTCCTCTCTTGATTCACGGCCGAGACCCCCACCCACCCTCATCATACTTTCGAGTTTGGTTCTTGCATTTCCATTATCATACAAACATCAAGGGTCGTATACGAGGAGTCTTGGAGCAAACGGAACACGAAGGACCTCTTTCTTTAGCTTTTATCCACGCCATTTTCGCCAAGAATCTTCCCTAGCCTTGAGCTAGAGGTATAACACTTAAAACTTATTTTTGAACTTATCTAAGGTGGTTAAAAGGATTTATGACGGTTAAATATCGTTAACATACAATTTGAAGCGTTAAAGTCTACTAGAAACTCTAAAAAATGATGGTTAATAGCATATGTGTTGTGTAAAAGTTGTAGTACTTGGAAGTTGTGATTATTGAGACCCGATCTATGATGTGGTAGCTCGGATCACCGTTTAACCCGGTTTGGTAAGATTGTAGATCTTAACATAAGCTTGTTTTGATTAACACAAGGGTTAAAAGGTGAAACTCTACCACACATGAATCATGAACTTGTGTAAAAGTATGTTTACTTGTAAAATAGTGTTTAAAACTAGCAGATCTACGTATCTGCAAGTGGTATTTTCAAAAGACCAAGCGTTAGAGAAATCATGTTTTCTAAAGGACGGATCTTACAATAATAAGAATGATATTTAGGACACACAAGTGTGTAAACACTTGTGTAACACAAGTTTCGACAAAATAACTATTTTTGGGAAAAATGACAAGAAGTTGTAAAGACGAAACTTCCATGAAAACAAGACTTTTACGAAACCGGATTGTTTTACATAAAGATCCACTAAAGGTAATAAGATTTACCTCATATTTCCGGAAAAACTACAAGTTCATGTAATATATACAAATTGTATATTTTGACTAGTAAAATATTGAAAAGTTGTTTGATAATGTTGAGAACATTGGTTGATTTGATTTGAAAAAGAAAATGATATGCTTGAAAGCGTGGCCACCTCCAGTTACAGAGGAAACTCTGGCGAAATTTTCCTAAAAACCTAACACTTGGACTTATTTACACTACAAGTGTTAGAATCATTTTTGACATGTTTTCAAAGCATAAATTTCGCCATGACTTTATTTACTAAATATTCGGAGGTGGGATTTTCACAAAATATTAACGTGATAAATATATATTTTCACACACTGTTTATGATTATTTTGTGAAATACATAAATATTATTTTTAGAGTAAAAATAATATTTACGAAAGTTAACGAATCCAAAATAATACAAACGCATCCACCATAAATATTTAAGTTACATCGGTAATTATATTACCACTCGAATGTTAAAACGTAACTTACACAATTACGGAAATATTTATGAACGCGTATTTTAACAACGTATTTTGGATAAATGCTTATGTTTTGGAGTTGGAAATATATAAAGATTAAGTGAGACTTAATGAGATAATTCGAAAGCACATGTATTAAATCCCCCATCCTTGGGAAGGAGATTAACTACCAAGTATACATATACAAAATGTAAACACGAAATAGTTGTCTAACTATTTCCCAAAGATGTAACTATAAAGCTAAGGCACGGCCGTCCGTCTAATAGAATTAGCACTTGTAGGTCGTCGCACAGCTTTCTGATTTGGAGTACTTGGTAGAGACGCATTCACTGTGAGTTCATGTCCCCCTTTTCTCTAACTGTTTTCAGTTTTCTTAACTGCGGGGGTGAAATACATGTTACTTTGTTTACAAGTACTATTATACACGGTATGTTAACGTAAGGAGGTTTACTACTTAGATCATGTGAATGGGTAGTCAGAACACCGAGGGACTTAAGCGGTAGATCTATCTGGGTGTAGCGAGCCCAACTCTAGGCCCAACAGAACGGACCTCTGTGAGGACCAACAGAACGGACCTTGAGTGACTTGGTTGCCCGACGCAAAAATCAGCTAGGTTGAGTCTTCCTACTTGCATTTCACACATGCTAATGGCCTTGCAAACCATTGGTGATCTCTTTTCCTTACACTGCTACATACCAGGGAACTTTTATACTTACAAGTGTTTTACTTACTCACTTGCACATGAACTCGCTCAACATTATTGTTGATTTTTCAACTTACATGTATTTCAGGAAATTAACGAGATCTGGCACGGTATGGCATGTTTTCCGCTGCACTAGTTTCCGAGGTCATCCGGGGTTTAGGGGATGTGTCTCTTTCCTGGACAAGACACAATCCTTAAACCATGTTATATTATGATTAAGTTTGTAATGTTTGTTGAACAAAGTTATGGTTGTTAGGGTATGTTCCCGTTAAAACACTGGTACTGTATTTGGTTTTCAAAACTTAATGGATGATCTTGCATGTTTTTAACTCATATAGCTTTGTTATGATTAAGCTATGGTATTAAGAAGTCACACCAAAATTAACCACGCTTCCGCAAAGCCAGGGTGTGACAGCTTGGTATCAGAGCTCTGATCATAGCGAACTAGGATTCCTTCTCGAGTCTAGACTATGATCACTAGGGCTCTCACGAAAACATTTTTTCTGCATACCACTTAAGTCCAGATCCAAACTTTTTACAAACAAATGTTGAGCACATTTTATTCATTATTATAGGCTTAGTCTGAGAGACTGAGGCTCGGTCTGAGAGATCGAGGAAATTGGCTAGTGAGACTAGGAGAATTGGCTAGTGGGACTAGGAGAATTGGCTAGTGAGACTAGGAGAGTTGGCTAGTGAGACTAGGAGAATTGGCTAGTGGGACTAGGAAGAGCAGTCTGAGAGGCTGGGAGGCTAGTGGGACTAGGAGAATGATTTGAATGCTTACTTGGTGACTATGTGATTAACTGATTATATGATTGATTATTATACATATATGTGTTTGTGTTACAAACGTCATGCTTTCATCAAGTACTAGAAAGATGGACACTACGAATCCCATGGCCATAGTATCAGACGACATAGTTTCATCGAAGCACGAGGTGTACATTTCCGATACTACCGGCACAGACAATGACGACTTTCAGCCCTTTTGCGCTGCCTGAAGTCGTAGCAGAGCCTACTGATGGCCATCTTGTTGGGAACTTGCCACTCGCAGTAATCCCTGCTCCTGTGCCCCTTGCCGTTTATCTTGTTGTTGATATGCCCCCGACATTGTCTCTGAAGACGATGTCGAACTATTAAGAGGAGGACCCACTTGAGGGCAAGGCCCTATTGCTGCTGGCATTAGGCTACTGCATGCGGACGCTCCTGTAGGGGAAACTCATGTCCATTCCCCTATCCCAGACTCATTTGAGTCTCTGACATCCGCATCTTCGCACATACAGGGAATGCAGCACCACTTACACGACGCCGACCCTGATATGGCACCATCAGCTGCACCGGATCCCGCACACAGATTTGAGTTTGATCGCGATAATGAGGACAATTCTGTTTTTCCGCCTGGTGTTGATCTAGACCATGACATTGAGTTCATGCACTTAGACCAGCCCTTGGGGGATCCTGTAGCCCTGTCGACCCCTGTGTTTGCTGATCCAGCTGATTTTTGAGATAGAGTTTTTGATTCGGAGCTAGCCGTGGCCCCTGAGCCAGGCGTTGCTCCTGACCCCGCATTGGAGCATGACCCTGTTCATGCCAATGCACCTACTGTTACTCCTTGATTGATCATCTGCTTGGACGAGAGAAAATTTGGGGTAACTGTGCAAGACAATTTATTATTTCGGGGGCCCACGTAATAACGACTTGTAGTGCACAGGAATCCTGGTGGACTCTGCGGGTCAAGCTAATGATAACCAATGCAGCAGGAAATAACTTAAACACGAATGACCAAGGCGATGTAGCCTCGAGTTCATTCTAGTACGAGCAACAAGCCAAATTGGCAAGCCTATGTGAAGGCTCAGAAATTTACTTCCCCACTCATACAGTGAGTATATTTGCGTGTGAAATTGGGTGATTACATGATGGCTTATGTTGCTATATACACCTCATAGACAATTGAAACGTTGTCTAACCCGCTTCACACCACTTCGACAAAAGGGAATGTCACCCAGACGTGACACAAACACCAGTACGTTGCCAAGGACAGAAGCCGAGCTGCAAGAACGCATCTCACCGATAAATGCACGACATGAAGCCCTCCACTCTAAGTACAACGATGGCATTACTGGAGATAACCCTCCAACTGGCTGCACCTATAAACAGTTCCTGAACTGCAAGCCTTTGAACTTTGATGGAACAGGAGGCACCGTTGCATTCGTTCGTTGGTCCGAAAAGACCAACTCCATTCTAAGAATGAGTAACTGTTCGCCCCAACAGAGTGTTACCTACATCTCGGGGATATTTCTAGATGGCACACTCTCTTAATGGAACCTCCAGGTTCAGACCCTTGGCACAGACGCTGCTTATGCACTGAGCTAGGACGAGCTCAAGGAAACGATTGAGAAGAAATGTTGTTTTAGGACTGGAATTTAGAAGCTTGAGGTGGAGTTCAGGAATTTGAAAATGGACGAACCAGAAATTCCTGAACTTGTCCAGCGATCGCACGACTTATCTAGAGTCGCCCCCCCCCCCTACTTAGTCAAACCGGAGTTCAAAAGGACTGAACGATTCATTTGGACACTTGCACCCCAGATCAGGGGTATGGTCACTACCTCAAAGCCCTCAACCATTGCAGAAGCTATCAATATGGGTGATCTGTTATAACATGAGATGTTATGTGATTGATAACATGAGATGTTATGTGTTGATATTGTTGTATATTCTACTTATTATGACCTGACCAACGTAAACCATCTTTTAGAAGATGCCACCGAGACGTGAGACACACATGCCTACTAATGAGGCAGAACTCCAGCAGATTATTGCTGCTGCCATAGCACAGTATGCAGCATCTCAGCCCGGGATGAGCGGAAGTATTAACCAAGGCAATAACAATCCACCTCACGGGTGCACCTACAAACAGTTTCTAGACTGCAAACCGGTCAACTTTGATGGCACAGAAGGTGCTGTTGCCTTTGTTCGTTGGGCTGAGAAAACCGAGTCTGTACTTCGCATGAGCAAGTGCGCACTGGATCAGCAAGTCACCTATATCTCAGGGCTATTATTGGATGGAGCCCTCTCTTGGTGGAATCTACAAGTACAGACACTAGGCGAGGCTGCTGCCTACGCACTGACCTGGACCGAACTGAAGGAACTTATGCGCAAAAAGTACTGTTCCCGCGCAGAAATCCAGAGGTTGGAGACCGAGTTCTGGCACTTGAAAATGGACGGTCCAAAGGTAGCGGAGTACGTTCAACGATTCCATGACTTATCTCAAGTGGTTCCTTACATGGTCACACCAGAATACAAGCGAATCGAGCGCTTCATTTGGGGATTTGCTCCTCAAATCATAAGCATGGTGACCTCATCCAAGCCTGCTACTATTACTGAGGCGATTGATTTGAGCATAGCCCTCACTGAGGAAGCAATTCGTCTGAACAAGTTTGATGAGATCAAGACGAAGAAGGCAGAGACTCACGTCGAGTCATCAGGGGGTAACAAACGAAAGTTCTCAAACTTCAAGCAGGGCGCCAGTGTGGCGGTTAAGAAAGGAGGATCAGCTAGCAGTGAGAAGAAAGGCAAAGGATACCAGGGCACCCAGCCCAAGTGTAATAACTGTCAACGCCACCATACTGGCCATTGTAATGTGAAAGTATGTGAAGTGTGTGGAAAGCCGGGCCACTCGAAAGATTCTTGTTGGGCTAGTGCTGGCCGGGGAGGCCAGGGAGGATATGGAAACAGAAACAATAATCGTGGTGGTAATCGCCCACAAGGAAATAATGGAGGGAACGGAGTCAACAATGCGAACCAAAACAACCAGCAAGTTGGGGATGGCGCCGGAAGTGGTCGAAAAACTTGGATGTTTTAACTGCGGTGATGTTGGGCATTTTAAGAAGAACTGCCCAGATTTAAACCAAGCCCGTGGAAGGGTATTCCAAATCGAAGCAAGGGAAGCACGCCAGGACCCCAATGTTGTTACTGGTACGTTCCCTATCAATAAACGCTATGCATCCGTTTTATTTGATACTGGTGCCGATTATAGCTTCGTATCGTTAGAATTTAAGAATATGCTTGGGTTAGCCGCTAATAAGTTAGATATTCCCTACTCGATCGAATTAGCCAATGGGAAGTTGGTAGAAGCCAATGAAGTTATCAGAGGTTGTGTGATTGAATTGGGAGAACGTGAGTTCACTCTAGATCTACTACCAGTCCAGTTGGGAAGCTTCGACGTGGTGGTAGGAATGGATTGGTTATCAGGCAACAAGGCTGAGATAGTATGTCACGAAAAGGTTGTTCGTATCCCAACCAATGATGGTGAGACCATTGTTGTTCATGGAGAAAAGCGTGAGACGCCGTTGAGGATTATCAGCTGCTTGAAAGCAAGGAAGTGTTTGCAGAAAGGATGTGTTGCCTTCTTGGCACACATTGTGGATAAGAAGGCTGCTGAACCAAGAATCGAAGACATCCCTGTCGTAAGGGAATATCCAGAAGTCTTCCCAGAAGACTTACCTGGATTGCCACCTCAGAGGCAAGTAGAATTTCGCATCGACTTAGTTCCAGGCGCCGCGCCTGTGGCTAAGGCACCATATAGACTTGCTCCGTCTGAGATGCAGGAACTGTCAACGCAACTTCAAGAGTTGTTAGACAAGGGTTTTATCCGACCAAGCTTCTCGCCTTGGGGAGCTCCGGTCCTGTTTGTCAAGAAGAAGGACGGTAGTTTCCGCATGTGCATTGACTACAGAGAATTGAACAAGCTGACGATCAAGAATAGGTATCCTCTGCCAAGAATCGACGATCTGTTTGACCAACTGCAAGGCTCAAGCTTTTACTCTAAGATCGACCTTCGATCTGGATATCACCAGTTAAGGATACAAGAGGAAAGTATCCCAAAGACAGCCTTCAGGACTCGTTATGGGCACTACGAGTTCCTAGTTATGCCATTTGGTTTGACAAACGCACCGGCAGTATTCATGGATCTGATGAATAGAGTTTGCAAACCATACTTGGATAAGTTCGTGATTGTGTTCATCGACGACATTTTAATTTATTCAAGGACAAAGGCAGAGCACGAACAGCACCTAAGAGCTATTTTGGAGCTGCTAAAGAAGGAACAGTTGTATGCCAAGTTCTCTAAGTGCGAGTTTTGGCTACGCGAAGTCCAGTTTCTTGGACATATGGTTAATGGAAATGGAATCCATGTTGATCCCACAAAGATCGAAGCGATCAAGAATTGGGAAACGCCTAAGGCGCCAACCGAGATTCGACAATTCTTGGGTTTGGCTGGCTACTATCGAAGGTTCATTGAGGATTTTTCGAAGATCGCTCAACCATTGACGCTCCTCACGCAGAAGGATAAGAAGTTTGATTGGGGAATCAAACAGGATGAAGCCTTCCAGATATTGAAGGATAAGCTCTGCAACGCGCCTATCTTAGCTCTACCAGAAGGTACTGATGATTTTGTGGTATACTGCGACGCATCGCGCCAAGGATTGGGTTGCGTGTTGATGCAACGCCAAAAGGTTATTGCTTACGCATCGCGTCAACTAAAAGTGCACGAAAAGAACTATACCACACACGATTTGGAGCTCGGCGCAGTGGTTTTTGCTTTAAAGATCTGGAGACACTACCTTTATGGAACGAAGTGTACAATCTTTACAGATCACAAGAGCCTACAACACATATTCAACCAGAAGGAGCTGAATATGAGGCAAAGACGATGGGTTGAATTGTTGAACGACTACGACTGTGGGATAAAGTATCATCCGGGGAAGGTGAATGTGGTCGCCGATGCCCTAAGTCAAAAGGAAAGGATCAAGCCCATAAGGGTTAGGGCTCTAGAAATGATTATTCGAACCGATCTTTCCTTGCGCATTCGAGCTGCACAAAAAGAAGCCCTTAAGGAAGGAAACCGTGAAGAAGAATATCTCCGTGGGATGGAGAAGTTACTGGTACCAAACGAAGAAGGAACGTTATGTTTTGAGAAAAGAATTTGGGTTCCTTTGTTTGGAGATTTAAGGAAAGTTATTTTCGATGAAACTCACAAATCACGGTACTCTATCCACCCTGGATCGGACAAGATGTACCAGGATCTCAAAGATTATTATTGGTGGCCTAGGATGAAAGGCGATGTTGTTGTTTACGTGAGCAAATGTTTAACGTGCGCTAAGGTTATAGCGGAATACCAGAAGCCTTCAGGACTTCTGCAACAACCTGAGATTCCCAAGTGGAAATGGGAACAAATCTCAATGGAATTTTGTTACAAAATTGCCAAGAACGCCAAGAGGCCAGGATATGATTTGGGTGATAGTTGACCGCCTAACAAAATCCGCACACTTTCTGCCAATCAAAGAGAAAGACAGCACTAGTAAACTTGCGAAAATATACATGAGAGAGATTGTCGCCCGTCATGGAGTGCCTCTCTCAATCATCTCTGATAGAGACGGAAGGTTCGTGTCAAGAATATGGCAATCCTTCCAAGAAGCCTTTGGCTCACAATTGAATCTGAGCACTGCGTTCCATCCGCAAACTGACGGCCAGAGCGAGCGAACGATACAAACCTTGGAAGACATGCTGAGAGCGTGTGTTATGGATTTGGGCGGTAGCTGGGACAAACATTTACCTTTGGTAGAATTTTCATACAACAACAGCTACCACACCAGTATTGGTGTCGCGCCATTTGAAGCCCTATACGGACGCAAGTGCCGATCACCACTATGTTGGGCTGACGCTGGTGATAGGCAGCTTGCTGGTCCAGAGATCGTCCAAGAGACGACAGACAAAATTGCGCAAATTCTTAAACGCATTGAAGCAGCTCGCCACAGACAAAAGGCCTATGCGGATCCAAACCGAAAACATGTGGATTTCCAAGTTGGAGAAATGGTTTTATTGAAGGTATCACCCTGGAAGGGGGTGGCACGCTTTGGGAAGCGTGGAAAGTTAAATCCGCGCTACATTGGTCCTTTCAGAATTTTGGACAAAATAGGACAAGTAGCATACAAGTTGGACCTACCTGCTGAACTAAATGGTGTTCACGATACATTTCATGTATCCAATCTAAAGAAAAGTCCAACTCAAGTTGACGTTGCCATTCCCATCGACGAGATTCATGTTGACGACACGCTCCACTTCGTTGAAGAACCTGTTGAGGTCACAGATTGGAAAGTTAACAAGACCCGCCGGAGCAGTGTCAAGCTCGTCAAAGTTCGTTGGAATGCCAGACATGGTCCTGAGTTCACCTGGGAGCGTGAGGACCGGATGAAAGAGAAATACCCCCACCTTTTTCCTAAGAACCCTGCTTCTACAAGCAGAACTTAAATTTCGGGACGAAATTTATTTAACGGGGGGAGAATGTGACAACCCGCACTAAACCAGGTATCCGTACGACTTAATTAATGATTAATTACTGCTTAATTACTGTGCTTGTTTGAACTAGCTGATGAACTGCTACTTGAATACTGATACATGAACTTACCTGCATCATACTTTACTTATCGTCACTACATTATTTACATGCTGAACCCTAGTGACAAACATGATGCACAAAAAGCACAGTAGCACTAAACGGATACACAGTGAACATGCTGATATAACCAGCATCAGGCAGACACTGCCTCTAAGGCCTGTGAAGAGCCTCAAATATTTTGCTACACTAATGGTGAGTGTAGGGATACAAGTGTTGTAGAACTGCGTCTCTAGGAATAAGATACACTGATTGGATGTGCCTAAAGCGTACTTTAAGTACAAAACACAGCACTTTAATAAATAACCCAGCTTCTAGCGGACTAGTAAAGTGCCAAAACATGGGGAAAATACTACTAGACACTTTCTAAAGTGTTGGAATTAAATTGTGTCACTAAAAATAACAATAACGACACTTTAAAGCTTTTGTAACGCTTTAACGGATTACTATCCAACCAAACAACCGGACTTTACCCGGAACATGAAAATATTATTATTTTCACTATTTATATTTTTCTGAGCTAGTTAGGGTCCCTGATTACCCTAACACCCGCCATAACGCATAGCATACAAGTAACTAAGTTTAAACACTTAACTTACTTAACTTAACCAATCTATGCTTAACTAAACTAGTTGATTTCGAACCAAGAGACCCCCCCCCCCAACCGAATCGGTCCCCTAGGGGACATACTTGTACCTTGCAAGATTTGCCAAATCTTGTATGCTTAAAATCTAGTTAACATAATTACCATTGGTTAATACCCACAAGAGTTGTCTATAAGTTAGATGCTTAGCACATATGATCATTCCATCTCACATTTCACCACAACATTACTCTCCTCTCCTCTCTTGATTCACGGCCGAGACCCCCACCCACCCTCATCATACTTTCGAGTTTGGTTCTTGCATTTCCATTATCATACAAACATCAAGGGTCGTATACGAGGAGTCTTGGAGCAAACGGAACACGAAGGACCTCTTTCTTTAGCTTTTATCCACGCCATTTTCGCCAAGAATCTTCCCTAGCCTTGAGCTAGAGGTATAACACTTAAAACTTATTTTTGAACTTATCTAAGGTGGTTAAAAGGATTTATGACGGTTAAATATCGTTAACATACAATTTGAAGCGTTAAAGTCTACTAGAAACTCTAAAAAATGATGGTTAATAGCATATGTGTTGTGTAAAAGTTGTAGTACTTGGAAGTTGTGATTATTGAGACCCGATCTATGATGTGGTAGCTCGGATCACCGTTTAACCCGGTTTGGTAAGATTGTAGATCTTAACATAAGCTTGTTTTGATTAACACAAGGGTTAAAAGGTGAAACTCTACCACACATGAAACATGAACTTGTGTAAAAGTATGTTTACTTGTAAAATAGTGTTTAAAACTAGCAGATCTACGTATCTGCAAGTGGTATTTTCAAAAGACCAAGCGTTAGAGAAATCATGTTTTCTAAAGGACGGATCTTACAATAATAAGAATGATATTTAGGACACACAAGTGTGTAAACACTTGTGTAACACAAGTTTCGACAAAATAACTATTTTTGGGAAAAATGACAAGAAGTTGTAAAGACGAAACTTCCATGAAAACAAGACTTTTACGAAACCGGATTGTTTTACATAAAGATCCACTAAAGGTAATAAGATTTACCTCATATTTCCGGAAAAACTACAAGTTCATGTAATATATGCAAATTGTATATTTTGACTAGTAAAATATTGAAAAGTTGTTTGATAATGTTGAGAACATTGGTTGATTTGATTTGAAAAAGAAAATGATACGCTTGAAAGCGTGGCCACCTCCAGTTACAGAGGAAACTCTGGCGAAATTTTCCTAAAAACCTAACACTTGGACTTATTTACACTACAAGTGTTAGAATCATTTTTGACATGTTTTCAAAGCATAAATTTCGCCATGACTTTATTTACTAAATATTCGGAGGTGGGATTTTCACAAAATATTAACGTGATAAATATATATTTTCACACACTGTTTATGATTATTTTGTGAAATACATAAATATTATTTTTAGAGTAAAAATAATATTTACGAAAGTTAACGAATCCAAAATAATACAAACGCATCCACCATAAATATTTAAGTTACATCGGTAATTATATTACCACTCGAATGTTAAAACGTAACTTACACAATTACGGAAATATTTATGAACGCGTATTTTAACAACGTATTTTGGATAAATGCTTATGTTTTGGAGTTGGAAATATATAAAGATTAAGTGAGACTTAATGAGATAATTCGAAAGCACATGTATTAAATCCCCCATCCTTGGGAAGGAGATTAACTACCAAGTATACATATACAAAATGTAAACACGAAATAGTTGTCTAACTATTTCCCAAAGATGTAACTATAAAGCTAAGGCACGGCCGTCCGTCTAATAGAATTAGCACTTGTAGGTCGTCGCACAGCTTTCTGATTTGGAGTACTTGGTAGAGACGCATTCACTGTGAGTTCATGTCCCCCTTTTCTCTAACTGTTTTCAGTTTTCTTAACTGCGTGGGTGAAATACATGTTACTTTGTTTACAAGTACTATTATACACGGTATGTTAACGTAAGGAGGTTTACTACTTAGATCATGTGAATGGGTAGTCAGAACACCGAGGGACTTAAGCGGTAGATCTATCTGGGTGTAGCGAGCCCAACTCTAGGCCCAACAGAACGGACCTCTGTGAGGACCAACAGAACGGACCTTGAGTGACTTGGTTGCCCGACGCAAAAATCAGCTAGGTTGAGTCTTCCTACTTGCATTTCACACATGCTAATGGCCTTGCAAACCATTGGTGATCTCTTTTCCTTACACTGCTACATACCAGGGAACTTTTATACTTACAAGTGTTTTACTTACTCACTTGCACATGAACTCGCTCAACATTATTGTTGATTTTTCAACTTACATGTATTTCAGGAAATTAACGAGATCTGGCACGGTATGGCATGTTTTCCGCTGCACTAGTTTCCGAGGTCATCTGGGGTTTAGGGGATGTGTCTCTTTCCTGGACAAGACACAATCCTTAAACCATGTTATATTATGATTAAGTTTGTAATGTTTGTTGAACAAAGTTATGGTTGTTAGGGTATGTTCCCGTTAAAACACTGGTACTGTATTTGGTTTTCAAAACTTAATGGATGATCTTGCATGTTTTTAACTCATATAGCTTTGTTATGATTAAGCTATGGTATTAAGAAGTCACACCAAAATTAACCACGCTTCCGCAAAGCCAGGGTGTGACATATATTGGATACTTATTAAGAAAATACGTACACAATATATTGTCTTCAGTCACCGTAACTCAAGCTCATTCAGGTAAACACGACTACCTACAACGTACTATGATCTATTAGACGAGCGGGTCGTGCCTTGACTTTGTATTATTGTCTTTGAGTTACGATTCTTTTGTGTCTTCGATATTATTCCAAGTTATATAATTATTTGTTAAAATAATTAATATTTTAACTTAAATTATATTTATAAATTTTGGAATAATTGTTAAACAATTATTTTAACTTTATACTTCCCTAGTATTCAGGCTTGTATATCCTTCCCAAGGATGGGGGTATTTGTATTTGTATTCTTGTACTTGTATATTTTTGCCATGCATTAGAGTCGTATTTCGGTGTGCATTTATACATACGAGAATACGTATCTTCTTGTAATTGTTAAGTATTCTTATACTTAATTTCGTATTAATTTTTCCCGGAATATTTTCTTTAATAAAAGTCCACCAATATATACTTCCAAAATATATATTGTAATAAATATTATTTAGAAAAATTATTTATAATTTTTCTTTTGGCAAAAATATTTTTATTCTCTTATAAGTTCCAAAAATTAATATATTTTCAAGTACAACTTGGAAAATATATATAAACTCATTTTTCTCCGAAAATGACATACTTCATATTTATTTGAGAAAATTATATTTTTCACTCCATAAGTGTTGTATTTCATGTTTGAGTAAGAAAATAATATATTTTCTAAAATTTCCAAGATAAATATATGTTCATTCTTGCCAAAATTAATATATTTTTCCTTTATCAAAATATGACATCCTCTTGTAGTAATTGTGAAAATCATATTTTTATTTCCTTGGTGTCCAAAATATTATTTACCAAAATATACTTTGTGAATAAATTCCGGAATATTTTTGTAAGTCTTATTCCATAGTTCCGTTTTCACCAATATTTTTGTGTAAATGTGTATATTCATTTCTTGGAATTTTGGTAGTATTTTGGATTGTGATTCTTGGTATTTTAATGAGTTATATTATCTCATGTCCTAAACTAATATAACTAATACACAAAATATACAAATAATCACACACATGATGTCTTCTAAATATATATTTCCTAAATACATATTTAGTCACTTTTATTTATGAAAACCAACCTCCAATATTTGTATTTTTGTAACCAAAAATTATGGCAAAGTTTTTGTAACAAATTATGGTTTAAAATACACTTGTAAATACTTGTTTAGAAATATTTTTCTAAGTGTTTAGATTTTTAGAAAATTTTGCCATAGTTTCCTTTAAAAATGGAGGTTTCCATGCTTTGAAGCATATCATTTTCTTTTGTAAAAATCATCACAATCAACAATAAGCAACCTTTACTTACCATTTTGCCAAAAACAAGTAATAATCTATCACTTCATGAACTTGAATATTTGTAAAAATTTGTAGGAACTTACTAGTGTTATTACTAAGCCTTGTTATCCTTTAAAGTGTGATTAGTTCTTTAAAAACTTCATTCTTGAAGGAGATTGATCTTTACAACTTACGATTTTCATTTCTAAAAATGTTTCTTTATGATTTCTTCTTGTTTCACAAGTTTTTCCACACTTGTTTAACCACCAAAAATAAAGTTTGTTTATGTAAGAACCAAGGTCTAGCAAGACTTATATTTTTAACTTGGTTTCTTTAAAAATCAACCATAAATCTTTAGATCTACAAGTTTTACTACTCACTTTGATCATTATTTTTCAAGAAATCAAGGTATTCTTTCAAGTTCATGATTCATGTGTGGATGATCTATCATCCTACAATATTTCTACTTTCTCATCTTGCTAGATTATGTTTTTAATCATGATCTAGCAAGATCATATGATGATCTACATCATATACATGAACAAACAACAATCAACAAGCAAATCATCACATAAACAACTTAGTTTCATCATTAAACATGCTTATGTTCAAGTTTCATTCTTATGATCTTTAGTGTTCTTTAAGATTATGATTATGATTCTTCTTTAACCACTAAAAATGGAAGTAAACTAGC